>JADLZK010011539.1:0-64204 GCA_015847255.1 Hyparrhenia diplandra | reverse complement strand
TCCTCAAGCTAGAGTGCTAGTGGAAGGATGAGTTGATACTGCGACACGCTGATACCGAAAAAGTCTTATCCAGAAGTGAAACATTGAAACATCTTTCTCTGAATTTTGTGAGAAATTTTATTGCTAAACTTGGGCGTTCCCTCTTGTCTGAGACTCTGAGGGCCCTAGGGTGACTGTGTTAACTCTCGGCAGGCACTAAGCAGGGCTGTGATTAAAAACCCCTTTTGTTTTTGTTCTTCCGATGTCATGATGTTACACTGGGTTCAGCCCTTTTGTTTTTATTATTATTTCCCTGATGTGTGTGTACGTGCCATGGATTCCTGCCTGTTGCTTGGAAGAGGACATGCTTGGTTAGGAGTCTTGGGAAAATTCATGCCCTAGAGAGTTCTATTCAACAAAAGCCAAACAAAATCCGACATCTAAGATTGTTATCTTGGTCAGGCAATTTTCTTGAGGTCATAAAGTACGGTAGCCTTTAGATCCATGAAGCAATATACAGGTGTGCGCGCGCTGCTAACAAAATGTCCATCACTCATTATGTTGCTTTATACACTTTTATACTGTTGCGCAACAGGTACAACAACGAATAAGAGTGTACACTCGATTACCTTTTGACGTGGAAATATATGGTTATATCATACAAAATGAATCACGTTTGGAGCTCACTTTTCTTCTTTAAAATAATTTAAAAGTAATTACATTTGAGCCTTTTTGAGGCTATAGATATTGAACCCATTCCAGAAGGCTACGCATCTCTAGATATCTAGTAGTATCTAACATTAATCATCATAGTCATGTGGTGCCTGCCTCTTCTACGGGAAGCCTTAACTTTTGTGAAGACAAGATTTGATGTGTGTACTTGGGTGGTTAAACCACCATTGCGTTGTGGATTTTCAACGAGAGGTTGCTGTACCTTTTGGACTCAGACCACGGTCACCCTCTGCAACTAAACACCGTTATCATTAATTCTAAGCCAGCTTGTATCTCACATTTGTGTGTAGATATTTCTGGTCCAGAACACCCTCTTTGTTTTGTTTTTAGGAATAATGCAGCCACTTGTGTACATTCATTCGTCTGAACCAATGACGACAGATAATAATCTGCTCTGGCTAATTTGGCTGCCAAATCAGCAACTGCCAAAATCAAAATGATATAAACAAGAAGTACATATTAGGGGTTGAGAACCCAATGTATGCTAAAATCATTCTCCAATAAGCAAAATGTCTAGCTGTCTGCATTCAAAAATGCTTCACAAATTGTACTATATAAGATTCCTGACAGCTGGGCTGGTGTGACTCTAAGCCAAGCTCAGACCAAGGAAATATGGAGTATACTACATGATATGGATTATATTTTATTATAGTAGCAAGTAGCAACCTTTTGTGATCTAGCAATCCTGTTGGTTGGGGAGTTCAGCATTACGGTGTCAATGTGTCTTCATCGTCTCGTCAAAAATATTAGAAGCGTGATAGGAATATAGAGAATAAATTAGGTGGTAGACCAAATGATCCGTCCTGAGTCCATTCATCTTTTTGTAATGAAATGACTTTTCTGGTGTAATGAATGATGTGGCTACTACCCATGACGTGAACATTTCAGTACTGAAAGAACAATGTCAGGAAGTTGCAAAATACTGTCATGGCAGGGAATTAATATAGGAATTATCATAATATGGAATCAGAACTGCAAATGTTTAGGCTCTGGTCTTTCTACTCGCCTAGATATATGCAGCTGATTTTCTCTGAAAAAAAAGAAGGAATAATATGCAGCTGGCAGGTCACTGGTGATGTGGGGGAGTGTGAACCTTGGGAGGTGGAAGCACCCGGAATGATTGATCTGGTAGTTGGAAGCCAAGGTGTCAACGGATCATACTCCAGACAAAAAGTGGATAAGATTTTGTTTATAGTGATTGTGTTCAAAAAAAAAAAATTTGTTATAGTGTGCTAGGAAGCTGAAGCTCAGTGTTATTGTAGGCATGGGACCTCCCATGCACATTTTCTTCAGTTCTAATCATATGTGCAACAGGTTATGAAGTGTATGTTCGCTGTGTGTGTTCATGTTCAGAGCGGCTAGTCGGCTACTCATATCTTCAGGAAATCTTTCAGTTGCAACTCGCAACTCAAAAAACAGTTGCAACAACTTAGTACATTCATTCCATAAGGATGGCACATGAAGAAGAGGATAAATGTATGCAGGATGGGCATTTCTTTCTACCTGAGGAGCCAGATTTTTGCTCTTTAAATCGTCATCAGAGTCAGGTTTCTCCTCTGAATTCTCATCAGAGTCAGGTTTCCCTCTGAATCTTCGTCAGAGTCAGATTTATCAAGCTGAAGGATAACATTGAACCCAAATGCTGAACCTGGCGCGAATGCCGACTCCATTTCACTCTTCGACTGGGTTGTCTTGATCTCAGGTTTCACTCTTCAGGGTTTCCTGATTCAGTAGCAAAGTCAGCGTCATACTTACCAGGCTAACAAAAACGTACACGACGTACAATTGTTGCCAATTGTTATCTGAATTTCATTCACCTTCTGATAAATTCTTCAATAGTGATGCTTAGTATTTCCTGAAGAACAAACTTCTGGTGGACCGGCTTTTAAGTTACATCTGCAGCAGGATGCTGTTGGTATCTGAAGAACAGCAACATCACAATATGTGATTAGTTGTTGAATGAGTACAAAGTACAGACATAAGATTGTGCAGTGCAGGCTTGATATTGCACTCATTGCCACAGGCCGTATCACTGATTAATCTCACTTTATTGGCCGACACTTTTGGTTGAAATCTAGTAGTTGCTAACAGCTGCGTGTACTCTTGTTTTGATCAAACCGAGTTTTTTTCTTTAGAAAAAGGACAGCAGGTATTAATAGAGCATGCCTTGAAGACATAAACAGTCTTGAATAGTTTGCATTGCAGGAAGCTTCGCAAGTGAACGAAAAAGGAACCGTGAAATTACAATAGGTTCCTATGGGAACTTAATGATCCAAAAAGTTTCCTCTTCTATGTTTATATTTGATGTTTTCCTTCGAACATCCAACAAATGTCCACATGCAGAGGACGAAAATAGTTAGAAGTTTGAATTACTGAGGCTAACAAATATAAATATGCCTTGTAAGAAACGGTGAGTGCAAATGTGAAGCAAGAAAAGAATGTGACATTAAGAAGACAGTACTTATGATGATTAGTACCTTTGACCTCCTAAACCTGAACTGGCGGTGCATCACGAGCCAAGAACATCAGAGCCTCATCAAACACCTTCTGTGTCGCCTTCCCAGGCAACTGAACTCGTACCTGCATACAGAGAATTAATTGATTGACATGGCCAGATCAAGTTAAAAGATTCAGTGTTGCACATCTGGACGGCTTTAACATGCCCTCAGCTGAGTTGGTGAGCTCACATTGATCTTTTTCGTCATCGCGGGATACAACGGATGTCTTGATGTTCTCCAGCGACAAGTCGCTCTTCCTATCTGCCTCAGTGACCGATGAGCCCCGACCTACACACACATACCTTCCTGAAGACGTTAGCAATATCTGAAACTCTGAACAGAAGGGCGGCATGCTAGTCTCTGAACACCATGGAACCGGAGCAGAATGTGGTTCTGCGTTGAAGAACTGGTAATACCTGATCCAACTGCACACACCGGCAGGAATGTGTGCCTCATCTTCTTCCCTCCAGCTGAAACAAGCAACCTGTGAAGCGAAAATGGAAAGTGAAGACTGAAAAATCTAACGATGACAGGGCAACAAAGGAGCAGCGTTATTTCAGTTTTGTTTACCCGTGGATGTGCGTCGGGCACTTGCAGGCACCGCATGTTTTGATGTGCGCATGGACTTGATGGGTCACCTGAGGGGTTGGAGGGTATTGGAACGAATCAACAGTGCAACTGAGGAACTGAACTTTCAGGAGAGGACATGGATTGCAAGAATGGGACGGACCTGGAAGTAACTAGCGTGGCATCTTGGCCTCAACTGAAGCTTGGGAGGGTTGCAGCCGAGGCCATGGAGGTGACCTGGCAGTCCTGCCTGCCCCGGTGGCTGTCCAGGTCCAGGCAGCCGTAGTTGGGGGAGGCCGCAGAGCTCAGGGAGAAGTCAGAGAAATTGGAGCCATAAAATCGCATCCAAAATTATCTGCAACTGCAGCAAGGAGAGGGAAGGAACCTCGTTCGTGGGCCTTGTTTGAGCCTTGTTCTCTGATTGAAATGGGCTGTCAATGGCTCAACGCACAGGTTTACTGGGCTATATTCCAGCCCTCGATACATCTCCCCGCTCGTGCACTTCACTGATGGTTTTTGTCTTTCTGTTACTCAAAAAAAAAAAACTGATGTTTTTCTTAGTTACTTGACCACATTTTTACTCGCTTTGCAATAGAAGACAACGATTTTTTTTAGTGCTTGTTATTTTATGAGCATCATCTCTAAGTCAAAATGCAAACATGAAGTTCATGTACTTTGGTCCCATAAAAAAATGTCGTTCTCACCGTTAGAAGTTAAATAGTTTCAAGTTCAAATAAATATAACAAAACATTAACATTCATAATATATAATTAGTATTATTAGATAAACTTTTTAACATTTTTATAATACGCTTATCTAGATATATAGATGTTATTAATATTTCCTATAAATTCACTTAAATTTAACACAGTTTGACTATTGAGTCACAGAGCGCCTCTTTTTTAAGATGAAGGGGAGTGCATGACAGTGCTCTCGCTTGTCTTCCTTCACTTTCGTTAGTAACCTCAAATCAAGATGCTTAATAAATGCTTCCTCCGTCCTTTTATTGCTATGTGCGCTGCAATTTTTGACTCGATTTAAAAAAAAATGTGCAACATTTATACCTCTAAATAAATTTGTTAAAAAACTAGATTTGAAGATCTTTCCAATGATACTAATTATGTACTTTAAATATTAATATTTTAGTATATATTTAATTAAAGTTGTTTCTTGAGAAAAAAAAAGATAGATTTTTTAGGTACGGAGGGAGTTATACATCATGTGCGCCAACCACTTAGCTACAGTGCACGAAGAAACCAAAAGTCGGTGAAAACAAAGAAAAGCAGTAGCTTTACTACTACCTCTTGGTTCATTTTAGAAGGTTGAACAGCCTATTCAATTGTTTTGGACCGCTAAATTGAACCAGCCACAAATACTCCATTTTGAAGGATCTACATACCGTTGGAAAGCTAAACTGATGATATATATAAGCCCACCCTCGAGCCTCCCCAGCCCCGGATGACACCGTGACAAAGGAAGGGTCACGCCACAGGAGTCCCGACGATGCGTGGGTGGCTGTGATGATATGGCGGTGGTACGGGCTACGACGGTCGGGCGCACTCCCGATGATGGTTGTATTTGAGCTTCGTGTGATGGATTCGCCTCGTCGGTTCTAAGGCCTCGGGGTACACGACGTGGATGTTGGTGGTGCACCTCCCAAGAGCCCGCTGATCCGGATTTGTGGCCACCGACGACAATGGCATGGATCGCAAAGGGGGTAGCGACGTGTTTAAACGGTAGTGACGCCTCGTGGGTGCCACTTCCTCGTTGAGGGCGTCGCTACTTCTTTTCAAAGACGCCTTGAGATCTTTCGGGATGAAAATACAGCACTAGTCTTATTGGTCAGGGCGATGGTGGCATCTTCTGTATGTCATAATCTTGTTGAGACGCCGCTTGGAAGTTCTCCTGGTTTGTCGCTGTCGGAGCCGCCTAGTTACCTCTATAGATTCTTATTGTTGTTGTTATTGTCTATTTACGGTATTCCTCATCTTGTAGCAAGCCGTAATGACACAACATGACTTCTCAAGCTCCTAGAGGGTTTTATTTTTGAAAGTCTACTTTACCCCTGAAGTATTCCGCTCTTGCTTTAACTAACACCACTATAAAAAAAAACCGCTAATCTAACACATTAAACTTTACAAAACTGCATAAATAACCCCCCTTTGTCGGGCGGTTTTGCTCTCCACATGTACAAAACCACTTGCAAACCACCCTAGGGGGTTATTTGTCCTGGTTTTGTAAAGTTTAATGTGTTCGCTACTGGTTTTATAGTTCGTGGTGTTAGTTAGACACAACCCTATAGTTTAGGAGGCTAAGTAGACCTTTTCCTTTATTTTGTTTTTCCTCGCATACGACCGGTCTTTGTAATAATGAGCCCGATTCTAATTCTATTGGGTAGATAAAAGCCGTGCATGAAATACTATCCTTTATCTAAAACAATATAAGCCCACCAAAAATGGGGCCATTTGGACCAAGTTTAGGCGTGGTACGGCCGTGCCCATCATTGGCCCATCTTCCTCCGAAAGGATATTGTGGACAACGCAAGAACTATGGCAAAGGTGGGATTGTCTGGTATATTTAAAGGACATCGTGGAGAGCACAAGAACTATGGCGGTGTGGATTACGGTATCTTTAATGCTAAGGATGGTGGAATGGTCGCCTTAGGTGTTAAGAGGCTTAATATTCTTTACATATTTTGTGCCGTAAAATATTCTTTAGATATTTCCCTCCTCCATCCTATATGTGGAGGACCTCCTCCCTCTCTCGAACAACATTCCAAACAAGAACACAACACTAGAGCTTTATTTCCAGAAAGCTTGTTGTTCAAATTGGCCCAATTAGGCAAACATGCACACGCAGTCTAATAAATAACTAAATCTTCACCATATTATACACACCCGATGATTTTTATATATGTTTATTAAAAATAATATAGAAATGTCGAATCTATACAACTCATAATTTATTAATTAAGTATTATATATCCATGCACCTCATCTTGATAACATATTACACGCCTCGATGAAAGCTTACAATTTTATCAAAGGAAATGAGGCACATCAATTTAAACTAGCGATCAATCCAAAAATTTGCACTTTCGCGGAAATGTAAAACAGATACGCATATCAGGATATGTTAGGACGAGACAACATACCACAACGCATAGCGTAGCGTGTAAGCTCACCACAAAAGCCACCAAAAACCCACATTGCGACATCGCTAACGGAAGAAAGCTTCGTGATATGAATAGGCACACTAGGACCGTGACTCTAACATATCCGAGCCAATTTCTCGTAGCCTCGTCGCAAATGCCTGAAATCGTGGTTGCTAAGGCACCGCCTTGGTGCCTCTACCAAACTGAGCATCGAGAATTTCAGCCACACCAGCGACATTCATGGGCTCGTAGGAAGATTCTCGCAATGACATCATTCTTGGACCGGGATTCAACGCCCCGCCGGTGGTGTCGTCCTTGCGCCGGGCTTTGGCCTCCCTTGGCGGTGTGGCGTTTTTGCCGCGGTGTCCCGCTTGGGCCGGGGATTCAGCTCCCCGTCGGCCTTCCTTACACCGGGGCTTCGGCCTCCCTTTGGCGTGGGGCGGTTTGTCCGTCGCCAAGATCCCCGCTGGGCTAGGGATTCAACTTCCGTGAAACGGTATTGGCGAACCATCGATGCCTTGTGAAGTAGCTCACGTCGGTTGTGTTGAGGATGTTCTTGGGCGTATTCTTGAGAAGGCGGTTCAACTGCGCGAGGGATAGCCCAGATCGCCGTAGTCTTGGCGCCTTGCAGAGATTCGGCGTGATGCCGCAGCCTGCAGCCACTGACCTTTGCGGGTTCGACCAAGACGCCGAGCTCGGTGTTGTGGACCTCTTCTCGGCGAGAGAGATGAAGATCTCTAGTTTGGTTTGGATAATTAGTGACACCTAAGGACTAATCTCTCGATGCTAAGTGTTTGACTAGGATGGAGATTGGTCGCCAAGTGTGGAACATGGTGGTCATGGTGGATGGATCGAGGTGATCCAAAAAGGTGATCAAGTGTTCAATCTTGGCGTGGTTCGAGGATCAAATGGGCTCATGACAAAGGTAGCAACCATAGGGTCGTTTGATTTGCACTCAAGACACCACCATAGAGGGTGTGAGTAGTTTAGGATCAATAAGTCGTACTATAAAGAGGGAAACTTATCGCACACATCGATCCTCATGTGCCTCTAGGTCCAAAATTCATATGCATGCATTCTAACCTAGAGAGCTAACTTCGCCTTCTGGGTGAAAATGGTTTTTAAGAGCATCTCCACAGTTTTGCAAACAGGGTTTGCATTCTTCAAATTTGTCAAAAACATGAAAAAAGTGGTCTCCAAATGCTTTGCAATTTGGATTGGCATTTTGGACAACTTAGCATAAATCGCCCCTCAACTTGGCAAATATGCCAAGGTGGAGGGACTTGGCAAATCCTCTCCTTGCTTGCATGTTATGTATTGACCAGTGAAAATAAAATCATCTCCCTACCGTAGGATCTGATGAAAGCCTAGAGGGGTTGAATAGGCTAACACCTAAAAATCGACTGCCAAAACACTTAGCAACTTTCACGTTGCCACCACGCACCGCTTTACCGCCTCAGCGTAAAACCAAAGACAAAAAAGTAAATCGAGGAGAGTAACTTGAAGTTCGTGGGTTCCTCCTTGTTCCTGCATTGCAAAACACTTCACGTAGAGCTAACCAAAATGCTCGAATACAAAGAACAAAGTAGATCGGGACTAAACCCTAGCTCACAAGAATGAAAAGAACACAAGTGACACAAGATTTATTCTGCGGTTCACCGTCGCCATACAGGCCGGTTACCTCCACGCTTTGTTGAGGTTGCCACACAAGGCTTAGCTTGCCCACCGGCTTGCCTTTTCCCCTCGCTCACAAGTCTAGGGAGCAACCCTAGAGATGTGGAATAATGTATTGATTTTTGTGTGAGGTTACAAAACCCCCAAGGTTGCCACAAGAGTTGGTAAGCCAAGGGCTTACACCTAGCGCCTAGGAGCAAGCTCCAAGAGTAAAGAAGAACCCTAGGGTTCCCACCCAAACGTGGACCAAATGCTCTTTGAGTTGGGGAAGGCATAGATCCCATCTCCCAATCTGAAGTTTGTTTGCCTTTTCCTCAAGATTTGATGGTGGAATCGAAATCTTAGGTTGGGGAAGGAGGAGCAACAATGGAGGAGAGGGAGAGAGAGCTTTGGTCTTTCCCCGGTGGTTTTCGCGAGGTCGAAGAAGAAGTGAGCCAGTGACCGTTGGGGAAGAGGTAGGATGGGTATTTGTACTCCGACCCAAACGGCCGAAGTTATGTGTGGCATCGCCAAGATTTAACACGCCGCACTTACGCCCGCCGTAATCAAATTGTAGGATAGAAAGAAGTTTTTCTTCGGGCCGCTTTTGGCTTGGAGTTGAGTTTCCGTTGATTGAGTTTTGAGCATTTGGTTCACAGTGACCAAGAGTCCTAGAATCCTCTTTTGATAGTACGGCGTTCCTAAAAACTCAAGATTCAAAATATAAAGAATTTAAAACGCCTTGGTCCGAAACATCACCAATCCGCCATGGGACTCCTTTGACCCTGGCAACGTGAAAAATATATGAGGACACGCATATACGGCCCTCGATTTGTACCACAAAACCAATTCCACGGAAATGAAAAAAAGGATAGAGTACGCCCTCCAAATTACTTTATCGAGATGGGATCCGCCGCGACACGGCTTCATAGAGGACTCAAGGGTCGAGGGGAGGGTCATATCGCCTCGGTTTCCTCTTGTCTCCGCCGCCGATGGGCTTGCCGAGCCGGAGTCGCGACTCGCGACCGTGATAGATCGTTGGGAGTGGAGGCAACCGCTCGCTCGCACGCTCGCATGTGCATGGTCACGCTCCACGGTTGGGTAGGTTGGCCGAGGGCCGAGGCGCCGAAGAGGGGTAATATAACGCACTCATATATGTCGGGCACCTACTATCTCGTTTCGCACCGCCTTTATATATGCTCTTATTACCTCACCGGTTCCTACCCTTTGTTCATAGTGTCAAAGATTCTCTCAATGCAAAATAAGTGCCGGCAGATAGTATGTGCCGATGCTTAGGGTCCGCTTTATCTCTCAATGCAAAAATAAGTGCTGCGAGACTAATTTTGGGGTCCTAAATAACCAAACATAGGGACTAAAGACTAGACTAAGTCCCTTTCAAACATAAAATTACCCAATTTTTTTTTTTTTGACTTAGTCTCACTTCAGGAGACTGCTTGGCTACTAATTTTAGTCCCTATTAGTTCTACCCCTCGGGCCCCATTTCCGTCCCTCCATCCAAACATGCCCTTGCCACGAGTCGCGATAGACCGACCCAGCAAGTCGACTTCCGGTCGGTCAGCAGGAAGCCCACAACGAACACGTCGGTCTGGGTGACGTGGCGGTGTCCTACTGGACGTACGGGCGATTTACGACGCCGCGATTGGGTGACGCGGAATTAAGTGCGGTGGGCACGGCTTTCCCCATTTCCATTCCAGCGGCATGGACGATCACTTGACCTGACTGACTGTGACTGTCCCCTTCAGTTAGGACGGCCATGGCATTAGTGGGGCTCACCCTGGCAAGGACGTTTTTGGAGCCGCGACCGTTGACTTTGACAGGTCGCGGCAGGGCACACCCACTAGCCGGCCGGGCGTTCCACACCGGGCGACCACCGTAGGGTGACGGCTGGCATGGCTGCTAATGGTCTGCTCACGGTCTGCTGCTGCTATGCTCCACACTTCCACTCGCTCCTCCCGCGGTCAGTATCAATTAAATACCCTCGAGTCTGCAAACAATTCACCAAAACGCCACAAGCGAAATCCGCTCGTGTGTCATTATTGTGAATAAACCACTTCCCACGGGCACATTAGGCCCCGCGCGCGCTACAAATATTCCCTTGGTCCAAGAGCTTGGCACACTGCGGTAGGCGGTAGCCAAGCTCCCCTCCCCGCCCGGCGATGGCCACTCGCCGCGGCGGCGGATTGCTCCACCGCCTCCTCGCCCTCTCGTCGCTGCTGCTCCTCGCTTCCGGTGAGGTCATCTTCGAGGAGCGCTTCGAAGGTAAAGTACTACGCTGACATGCCTCACTGTCACTGCCCCGCTCCTTCCAGTTTAATTTCCCGATTAATTGGCCAGAGTATATCTAACTTTGATGGTTGATGCTTGCTGCATGCCTCATGCTATAGTTACATGCTTCTGTCCTGTTTGTGTCTGTCGATTCGAGTTTGCTGAATCAGTAGCTGGATTCCGCTCTTCCATTTGGGGACAGTCTGACAAACGAGACGACTGCGCTACTTTTCTCCGTCGCACCCCTGGATTTCCGAGTATTGTCCATAGTGCCCTAACCATCCTTGTCCTGGGCGGATCGATCATGCTTCCGTTCCGTATTGGCACGTTTGCACACGTGAATTAAGAATTGTTAGTCATCAACCGTTTTTGAGGTGACCTCCAACTGATGTAGTGAGGCTGTGAAGGTTTTCCTGCTCAACTTTTTTTTTTTTCCTCAAGCGCCCATGCTAGAACATGAGTTTGTTACTTTGTTATCTTTGCAAGTCATGACTCATTAATTACTAAATTAGTAGGGTGTAGGGTCCACACTAATAGATCATCCCTGTTCTAATATAAGGTGTTTTACTATGTTACTCAATTGTTTTTTTAAGGTCTATGTTACTGAATTGTTAATCCTGTGTTCCAATATTATTCAGATGGCTGGGAGACTCGATGGGTAGAATCTGATTGGAAAAGGAGTGAAGGGAAAGCTGGAAGGTTCAAACACACAGCGGGAAGATACTCTGCAGATCCTGATGACAAAGGTTTACTTCTCACCCATCTGACTTCTGCCTCAACTGATGATGTTGATTATTTGATCACAAAGCATCTGCTGCTGCTGCTTTAGTCCCAGGAACTTAACTCATCCATGTGCTTCAATTTTGTGGACACCAGGAATACAAACAACAATGGATGCTAGACATTTTGCTATCTCAGCCAAGATCCCACAGTTCAGTAACAAGAACCGGACACTTGTGGTCCAGTACTCCATTAAGTTTGAGCAGGATATTGAATGTGGTGGTGGCTATATCAAGCTTATGTCTGGTTATGTCAACCAGAAGAAATTTAGTGGGGACACTCCATACAGGTAAATTCCTTACCGGCATTTGCCCCATCAAATTAAATTTCTTTGAAGCTGCATTGAAAAGTTCAAAGTTGTCGGTGTGCTTAACTTGTTCATGTTGTTGTGAATAACTAGTGTCATTACCTCCCACAATTTGGTTTTGTGAATGAATCATCCTATTGCTGCTTCTGAATGTAGTGTCTGAATATGAATTGCATCCTCTACTTTTATGCAGCTATTCATGTGTAATGCCTTCTAACTTTGGCAACTTTCTATTGTGCAGCTTGATGTTTGGGCCAGACATATGTGGTACTCAAACAAAGAAGCTCCATCTTATACTCTCTTACCAGGGGCAGAACTATCCCGTCAAGAAAAGATCTAGAATGTGAGACGGACAAGTTAACACATTTCTACACTTTCATTCTTAGGCCTGACGCGCGTCTTATAGCCTACTTGTTGACAACCGTGAAAGAGAAACTGGGAGTATGTACACTGATTGGGATATCCTCCCTCCTCGTAAAATTAAGGATGTTCACGCCAAAAGGGTTAGTTGGTTATTATTTTTATGTTAGAGATTTACAGTGCCCAGAATTTACAGCATGATAAACTGACATTATCTGGCATACATATTCACTGCAGCCAAAGGATTGGGATGACACAGAATATATTGAAGATCCTGATGAAGTTAAGCCAGAGGTTTGTGATTCCACAATTTTCTTTTCTGAATGATGCATTGTCTGACTATTGTATAAGTTTATAACATATCATTGATGTTGGCCAGGGCTATGATTCTATCCCAAAACAGATTCCTGATCCAAAGGCCAAAAAGGTATGCAAGTTCTAACATCAGTCAGACTAAAAATATCAACCATGTAGTCACATATGCAAGGAACACTCATGCAAAGAATTTGTTCTAGATAGAAACAAAACAATATGACAAATATTTGACATAGTTCCTTCTAAACCAGCCTGAAACATGGGATGAGGACGAGGATGGAATATGGAAGCCCAGGATGGTATCAAATCCAGCATACAAGGGACCATGGAAACGCAAGGTCTGAATTCTTGCTTGGCGATCACTCCTTGGGACTTGATATTAATCATATAGCTCAGTTTTTCACATGCTTTGCAGAGAATTAAAAACCCTAACTACAAGGGTAAATGGAAGACCCCATGGATCGATAATCCTGGTAAGCAAATAAAGATGTTAGTTTTATATGTGTACTCAGTTTAAGTAGTCACAATAATACGATGCACATTCAGTACAGTATCCAATGTTGCATTCAACTGCTGA
The DNA here is from genome assembly GCA_015847255.1 of Hyparrhenia diplandra. Classification (NCBI taxonomy): domain Eukaryota; kingdom Viridiplantae; phylum Streptophyta; class Magnoliopsida; order Poales; family Poaceae; genus Hyparrhenia; species Hyparrhenia diplandra. The sequence goes on along the minus strand of JADLZK010011539.1, from coordinate 50,996 downwards.
TTTTGAATTAAACCCCACTTTAAGATTTAAAGATCAGGCGATGTCAACTGAATTATTTTGCAGAGTTTGAGGATGATCCAGATCTTTATGTGTTGAAGCCTTTGAAGTATGTTGGAATTGAAGTTTGGCAGGTACTATATATAGTTTTTTCAAATTGATTTCTTTGAAGTTTTTCAAATTGATTTCTTTGACATAATTTTAGCTTCTTGTTGCCTTCTCAATTGATATAAGCACTATGTAGACTTATATCTCAAACGTATGCAGGTAAAAGCTGGTTCAGTTTTCGACAACATTCTGATTTGTGATGACCCTGAGTATGCAAGAAGGGTTGTTGAGGAAACTTGGGGTGCAAATAGGGAGGTAATTGCAGATGAAAATTTACCAAATTGAACCGGGCTTATCCTGGGAACACTATCTCATCTTTCTCTATTTTTGCAGGCTGAAAAGGAGGCTTTTGAAGAAGCTGAAAAGGAGAGGAAAGCTAGGGAGGATAGGGTAAGAATCAAGCATTATGGTTTATGAATTATCTATATTCAGTTGGATCTAGTTACTTCTATGTTGATTATCATTTAAGGTCCTTGAGTCAAAAGAATAACCAAGAGCTGTTAAAGAGGCTAATGATAATTGCTAAACTGTTTGCATACAGGAAGGTCAAAAGGCAAAGGATGATGGTGGCCGGCGCCGGGCGTCATACAAAAGTATATATTTTCTTCATCCTGCCACATAGCTGAAGCACCTTTTTGTCTTTTCCACAAAGATCCTAATTATAAAATCTTCGTCATGGTTCCTTAGTTTTGCAAAGTATCACCGTACCTTGAATATTGTAGAAACAAAAACATAAAGACATTATACTAACCAAACCTACATGTATATTCTTACGGACTGATGTGTGATGTGTTCTACATTTGTAGTGCTAGAGGCTTGCATTTATGTTTTGATTTGTGATGTGCTCTTGTGCTAGAGGCACATATCATTGCCTAAAAATGTAATGCATTAATTTAGGTTCTAAATACATACATGCATGGTACACTAACTCTTCTTCCTTTTATATCCTATACAGCGCTACAGAGATCACTGGGATGACTATCATGTAAGTTAGAAATCAAGAATCCAGCTTTGTTTTTCTTTTCGATCAAAGAAATCCAGCTTCTATCTTTATGAACTTCCTAGCTGGATTATAACAAGTGGCTTATTTACTTTGTTCATTTCATGTTCAGGATGAGCTATGAAGCCCCCAAAGTATTGCATTCCTCAAAACATGACCTGGAAATTGCTTTGGACATGGTGGATACTTTTCAATAATAATTGATTCGACAGGCCAGAACAATCTGAAGTGTTTCTTACTATGTGCCAAACATTATTCAACTACAGGATTCAGATGGAACAGAAAAAAACTGAAGATCTTTTCTGCTTCCTGCGAAACAACATGAGATTCCAGCGAAAACTTGGCTGACGAGGCTCTTTTTGTTGTGTCTGTAACACGGTGCTGGCCATGTGCTAGCTTTGTAATCTCAAAACATTGGCTTTGGCTGAATAATGTTAATTGACCACACGATGTTTCCAAAATTTACTGCATAATACCAGGTTACGAAGTGTTGTAACTGAGGAACACTCAATGTTCATGTATACATATTCTATCTTTGAAAGGATACGATGCACTTGGTTTATATCATCACCGTCACATTTGGAAGTTCAGGAACGCTTCGAGGCAGTTCTTTGTTTTGTTTATAGAACCTTTTTCTCCTTGTTATTCTGTAAGCCTTATGGCTGTGTTTTGTAGTCAAAACCATCCTTAGATGGTAGAGGCTGACACATATGTTCGACCTTCCTTGGCCAGGTCATGGATGAAAGGCCTGAACCCACAATATCTGACACCCTTTTGTATTGTGCACTACTCCAGGGCCGACTTGAAGTAAAATATACTAATAATTATATTGGAACTAGTTGACTAATTCCTCAAGAACAGACGAACAGACGATTTCCTAGATATCTTGAGACAACAGTGTGAAGGAAATTGTGCATGAACATTTATGTTCGTGCAATCCTACAGCATCTAGCAAAGGCATTCGGAACAGCATGTTGTTGCAGCTGTGTCTGCAATTCCTCAACTGCAAGCTACACCTTATACTTGGCTTTCTAGTTTGAAATCTTGGTATACGCACATAATAAATCATGCTTGAAAAAAGTAGCACTGAAGGAATTCAGTTAGAAAAAGTCTCTTTACATGGTACTTACTATGAAACTAGCGCAAAGAATTCATTTCTCTTCAAAATGAACATGCATCTGGAAGGCCAGATGAAGAATTCCTTTACACATCAACGATTAAAGACATCAGTGACACCAGAATTTGAAAACTCAATGCATAGCATTGTGTCGACATGATACAGTTTTCAGAACAAAAACAAGATTCGCCGAGCATTTCCTCTCCGCGTGTTATTATACAATGTCTGCAACTCTTCTTCCAGGCAAGACATCCATTTGCAGAGTTCTTCTACTACCATTTCTGGGGGCAACCACACCAACAGAAGGCAGTGAGGGGTCTGTCACTGGCTCGATCTCAATGAAACTCAACTCCATAGATCCTGTACGCTTCAAGCTCAAGACAAATACAAGTGCAATCCAGCCGAGCATGGTGATTGCCCAGTAGTTGTTCATCCCATGAATCAGACCCCAGGCAATTGAGTAGCCAACTATTATCCCCGACAAGTGGCCGATGAAACTAGCCTGTGGCACCATGATTGATGTGAATATGAGGGACTCGAATGGCGCCAAAGCTGATGGGCAGTGAAAGAACCCCAAAGATGTTGAGCTTTGAGGACGGTTGCTTGGCAGCCAGGATCGTCATCCAGCCAAACACAACGCATGAGTAGCCAACCGCAGTGACTCTCCTGAAGTAGTCCACCTTGAACCTCTGGATCATCATGTGGTAGAACCCGAGGACCAGCAATCCGGACAGCACGACGAGAACGAGCGTGTAGTGCAGGTAGTACTCGACGCCGAGCCCAATCTGCCCCAGCTGCTCGACGACGCCGAGACTCCCACAGCGCGCTCATGTTGAACACCAGGTGGACCACGCTGATGTGCGAGAAGGCGGAGGTGATGATCCGCCAGTACTGCCCGCCGTCCACGGCGGCCTCGTAGCTCAGCCCGACGTCCGCGTACCCGATGCCTCGCTTCTGGATGAGCCACCAGATCAGGGAGCAGATGCCGATGACGCTGCTGCTCGCCGGCTTCTCCAGTATCTCGTAGATCAGCGGTTTCCCCATATTCCCTACACAAAGCTTCGCGAGACTTCGACCCTTTGGTTGACTGAGATCTCCTTGCTCGGGAATGGTGGATCGGGGGCAAATGATCCAGGGATTCGCAGGCTGCGTGTGGATTGGGGGCTCACTGATTGCTTAGGGATAGGGGCTCGATTTGATGCGAACGAATTGGTGGTGGGGAGGTGGGGTTGGGTGATTTGAATTGAGAAATTTGATGGGTTTAGCGATGGATCAGTGCCTCTCACCTCGGAATTTTGGAGGGATTCGAGTAGCTTCTCGGCCAGGCGCGTTGGATTCGGGAATTTTGGGTTCTGTTGCTTTGCTTCAGGACGGAGGGAGGAAGAGGATGGGGTGTTTCCAGTTTCCTGATTAGTGAAGGACTAGATTGCAAAACAGTCGTACTTTGCAGTTTCTCTGGCCGTACTGTCCTGTATCTGCACGATTGAACCTTAACCCCCATTTGGATCAGTCTTGTTCCGTGCCATATGTATTCCCTTCTTTTACTGTAAGTCGTTTTGACTTTTTTTTTCATCCATTTCGTTTTATATCTAGACATCTAGATATATATGTTATGCAGCAAGAAGTAGGAGATAGGAAATTGTGACGGGTTTGGGATAGAAAAGCGTGATGTGTTCACACTTTTCATCAACATTAAACATGATCAATATGGCGTTGACGGATTTTTAAGCACTATCACATTGAAGAACTGCTGCACTTTAGGAAGAGACTCGTTATGGGCATGTACCAAGGTTGAATTAATCATCTCGAGGCAGTGTTTGTTTAAAAATTATTGTTTAGTATTCTTTAATAACGTTTAAATGCCCTATGTTTTCTATTTAATTGGCCATTTATTCCATACAAATGACTGTATCGTCCATGTGGCTTGTCATTTAACCTGGTCAAGTTTTTAGTGGGTAGAAAATCATTGCATCTAGAATATAACTAATCAAACCGGACGTAAAAAAATTGATAAACAATTTAGAGTTTGGAACAAAAATAGTAGGTTTAATTGAATGTGTTCAACTGCATGCATGTTTTGTTCCATTAGCCGACACTCCATTGCTAGTTTTATAATGGGCATGGACCTCTCCATGATGGATTGAATTGAGTATTCATATAACCTCAAATATAACTTGTCATATTCAAAAAGACTCTCGCACAAACAAACGCATAAACATTGGTGGTGAGTATAGTCGATGGCAAGTACCGGCACTAGGGAGCTTAAAGTAATTGGTTAACGAAATTGGGTGTTTCGTATGGATCCATTTGAATATTGTAGTAGAACACATATTTTTTTAGGTTACTGTAGAGTGAAATGAATCAGCCCAAAGATCAAATAAACGGCAAAATGCACCGATGATATATCAAATCAAATGAAATCAAGAAATATCTCAACGAAGACAATCATCTATGCGCGTACAAACACCAAAAGGTACTATATGGTACAGTATATATAGGTAGATATATAGCCGAGAAGAGAGTAACACACACTATACGACAATCATCTATGCCTTGCATGGACGGCGTGGAGGAGGCAACATCGAGGTCTCGGCAGCCAGCTCCTTCGCTGGGGCAGGGCGGCCGTCGCAGGAGGTGAGGCGGGCACACTCGTGGGGTTCCTCGGCTCAGACCGCGGCCATGCCCGCGAGCGAAGGGCGGAGACGGAGAGAAGACGGAGGACGGACCACGTATGCAATGGAACCCGCGTGGGTTAGCTCTGTCATTAGATTTTTTAGGGTGGGCGAACCCACGTCTACTAAAGGGAATATTCTTTCAGAGCGAACCTAACAGCTCAATTTTTCATCCAAATAGTCAGCGGGGGATGGGTCGGCCCGACTCATCATCCCACTCTCCAACCAAACACACGGTTAAAGTAATTGGTTAACGAATTTGGGTGTTGCGAATCGGTCCATTTGAATCTAGTAGTAGACAGCATATGTTGTAGGTTGCTGTACAGACTGAAATGAATCAGCCCAAAGATCAAATAAACGGCAAAACGCACCAAATCAATGATGATATATCAAATCAAATCAAGAAATATCTCAACGAAGACAATCGTCTATGCTCATACAAACACCAACAGCTATATATGGTACAGTATAGGTAGATATATAGCCGAGAAGAGAGTAACACACACTATACGCCTGACGCACCAAGACAGGCACGCGCGCGCCGCTGAACAATCATCAATCAATGGCTGGATCTGGCGGTCCTCCAGAGCCTGACCTCGAGAACAACCGAGGCGAGGACCCAGGCCGCGAGGAAGATGCCGTAGAACGCGCTGAGCGCGGCGGCCTCGTGCGCGATGGACAGCCCGATGAAGACGTTGGCAATGGCGCAGGCCACCGCGGCGCGGCCGACGTAGTGGTGGTACCAGTTCCAGTACCGCCGCACCTTGGACACCTTGTCCGGCCGCGCCAGGAACGCCAGCACCTGGAGGCATCCGAAGACGAGGACGGCGACGCCGAGCGCCTGGTGGCTGTTGGCACCGGGCACGTCGTCGCCGAGCTTGAACCCGGCGACGACGCCGACGGTGCCGAGCACGAACCCGACGCCCTGCACGGAGACGTGCGCGTAGAACCAGAACGGGTCGTGGCGCCTGAAGTAGCGCGCCAGCGCGACACCGACCGGCATGAGCACGCCCCAGCCGAGCCCGGCCATCGCGCCGTGCCACTTCCTCGTGTTGAACGCGCCGGCGCCGGACGCGGTGGACGCGACGCCCGTGGCGTAGTCGACGGCGGCGGAGGCGTAGCTGCGGTGCCGCACGAGGTAGTTGTTCGAGCTGCGCGCGCCCGGGCCCGACGGCGTAGATGAGGTAGGGCGGCGGCGGCTGCGCGGCGGTGAACTGGAAGGCGAGGTAGAGGCGGGACGACTGCGCCACCAGGAGCGTGGTGCCCGGGACCAGCGCCAGGCTGCCCTGGTCCGGTGGGCAGCTCCCCGGGCTCGTGCCGCCCAGCCGGTACTGCTTGGCAATCCCTGCCCCGCTGGCCGTCGTCCACCCGGCCACCGCGCTGCTCCCCACCATTGCCCCGTCCGATGAGAACCCCACCGAGATGTAGCCGCCACCGTCCGGCGCCGACAGCACGAAGCTCCACGTGTTGTTCTGCCCGCTCTTCCCGTACTGCATCCAATTGCAATCGCGTCAAAAATCAAATACTCCTGCTCTTTTTTTTTTTTTTTTTGAGTAAATCAAATACTCCTGCTCGGGGCGTGGCCGTTGCACACGTACACGGCGGCAATGAAAACATGTACGACAACTCGACAAGTGCAGGTGTAACGGACGTACGCGCACGATGAAGCCTTCGGAGGACCATGCGTCGAAGCAGGTGAGGTTAGAGGTGTCGAAGGGGATGAGGCGGCTGACGACGGCGAGGCCGCCGGTGGTGCTGGTGCACGAGTCAGCCGTCTGAGACCTCGCGGCGGAGCTGCATAAGCAGCATAGCAGCAGCACGAGCACTGCTCTGCTAATACTGGAACTAGGAGAACAAGAAGACCTCGGCTTCATGTCAGTATCCGATCGATCTGTCACCTCTTTGCCGGTTGCGTGGCTCGTCTCCAGGCGTGTTGTGGGCTGGTGCGGTGGGAGACTGCAGATTGATGGGAGTGTTTCGGCCTGTGGTTTCCTGACCAAAACGAGGTGCAGATATATAGCAAGCCGGCCGTTGGAACGTGAGAGTGAGGCCTGTAGAAACGTGAGCTTGCTTCGACGAAGTAATGCTTGGTAGACAACGCGTGGCAGTTGAGCGGTGGCCATTGGCGTACACACAAATCTGGCGTCACGTTAGTTGTTGACCGGGGAACTGGCTTGTTTTTGCGTAAAATCTTTTAGTTGGTGGTTTTGCCACACTTTACCTTTTAGTTACATTACATAATTCATGGACATATACATAAGTATTTAGAAGAAGGTTGCAAACAATGGGTAACTCTGGTGTCTACAGATTGAAAGATTGCACTAACCTTCTAGACATTATTCTGATCTAATCAATGATACAACCTGCACATCGACCTGGCAAACTCTGGTGTCAGCTGCTGCTGGTTTTATTTGGTTTGTGTTATCTAAATCTCCAAACCAAAGTCTGGCATGAACTCCAAATGAGGGCCGGCGCCAAGCCAAATTTCGCATCCAACCAAATGGCAGCCAAAATTTGGCTTGGCTAGTATATATACTCACACTAAATTAACCAAACACGTCCAAGTTGTAAATCATTCACAGAAGAGTGACGCTGAGGCATGATCGCAGATTGCTTGCCCTGCATGGTCAGATCGAAAGAGGAAGCCAGGTCACGATTGCCCAACTTCCAGCAGACAAGTTGTTCGTTGGATATGCATCTCCGTACGTTCTCTCTCTCCTAGAGTAGGAGTACTATGAGATCGAATACGACGGTCGCATGGAGGCCACACGCCACGCGCATTATTGTGCCCACAGACAACCGCACGAGATAGTATTTTTTTTTCTGGTTTAGTGGTGTTTGATAAACTTGAGCCCTAGAAGGTTCCAGGCCGTGCAATATTAAAATCCTCGTTTAACATTTGATTAGTGCTACCAGCCTCTTTCTCTGAAGCTACTGGGGTGGAGGCTACTACGTAACATGGGCAAGTCAAGCGAGGTGATCTGCCAGGGGGCACTGAACCTGCCCGTGAATTCAGAGAGGGGCCTCGACGACGAAGACTAGAATTGCAGCGGTTGGAGTCGCGTCGTCGTCTGGAACTCGAACAAAAGAACCAGCAAACAGAAAGCGGGCCGGGCGTGTGGAGGCCACGCGCTTTGCCGTGCCAATCATACTGCACCAGCAGACAGTCACCGGAGTAATATTGATGTATAGTTTGCTCTCTAAACTTAAAATCAGGCTCACGATTAATATTTCATCTGACAGGTAATTAACTACGTATAAGCAGTTAAAAATTTGAGATCTGACAGGTGCCCTAAACTCTTGATCCGTCCCATAAAAAGTATCATTTTTGTTTTTCGAGAAGTCAAATATTTTAGATTATTAATATTTATTTGGTGCATAGTTACTATCATTAGATAAGACGTTAATTATTTTTATAATAAACTTATCTAGAGGTGTAAATGTTGTTAATATTTCTAGTATGAATCTAGTCACATTTAATGAAGTTTGACTATTATGAGTCACATAACAACTCCTTTTATAAGAAGACAGAGGGTGTGCATGGGGTGAAGATCGAGAGGGGAATACTTGTATAGGTTAGCAATGCCAGGAGAGTAGCGGGGGAGGGGAATACTTGTACACAAGGTTGATATGTGCCCCTTGTGTTTTGGGCTTGTGATGAGTGATTGTCAATGAGTAGTCGCTTCAAGTTGAGTTTATGAAGTAACTGTGGCATGAGTGTATTGAGCAACATGTCTCTTGGCTTACGGTGTGTATGTGTGGAACTCAGAGGTGACAGTCGAGGGCGAAGATGAAGGTTAAATGGTTCATGCCAAGGGACAAGGAGTGGTGAAGGACAGACGCTTAGAGGCTTAGACAGAGGGACCCGTGATTGAGATGTCGGTGACCAACCATGGTGGCTATAACTACTAGCTCAAAACCCCACGCAGTTCGCTGGCTAGCAATCTTTGAATGGTTATATAAATATAGAAATCTAATCTATTAATATCACACGATGGCATGTAGAAACGTGATTAGTACTGTCATTCAAATTGGATCTGCTCCTTTTGTATGGTATGACGTACGGGCAACACAGATTTGTATTTGAGGTACATGATGGAATATAGGCAACGCAATATAAGAAGGGAGGGTGTCAAGGGCATTTAATCGAGCAGCTGACGTGGTTGACGATGGTAACGGTCGGTGAGGCGTTTGTGGCGGCGAGACGACGAAGTCCGAGATGGCAGTCACGCGTGTAGGGTCGAGATGGGGACTAGAGGGGGGTGAATAGTCCTTACTTAAACTAATTACGCCGGCTAAACAAATATAATGCGGAATTGAAACTATTCGTTTAGCCAAGACTTCACCCCTCTAGCTATGACTCTAAATCACCTCACAAAAGATCCTACACAAAGCAAATGAGGTGATAAGCCTAGCTTGAGCTCCTACACAATTCTAATGAGCAAAAGCACAAAGCCAACCTAAGCTCACTAGATGCACAATGGACAAGGCGACACACGCCTAACCCAAAGGCTCAAATTACTTAGCTACACAAACTAAGCAAGGCAACTAACAAGCTACACAAGCTAGTAATTGCAAGAGCTACTCCACAAGCACAAGCACAAGGTATAAATGAATGTAAATACAAAGCTTGTGATTTGGAGAATGCAAACCACCGAGAAGAGTAGACAAGTTGACACCGGTGATTTTTTACCGAGGTATCGGGAAGCTTGCCAACTTCCCCCTACTCCTCGTTGTGTCGACCAACACCTTGGGTGGTTCCTTTGGTGTTTCACCTAGATGGTTCTTCGGTGTGATTCTCCGATCACTTGCCCCTCAAGGCACGCCCCGCAAGGCACCGCAAGACACCGCTCTCAAGTGAGCCTCTCAAGGCACCGCAAGACACCACACGCACAAGGGAGGTACTCACCGACACGCTCTAGTAGTGTGTAAACTCTTCGCGATCCCCCGCGAGGTGAGCACGAACCTCTCACAAATCCTCCTTCGAGCACCGCACAATCTCCGTTGCGTGCTTCACGAAGTCTCTTGCCACCAAGCCGTCTAGGAGGTGGCAACCTCCAAGAGAAACAAGCACACCGCTTGCAACACGATCACCTAGTGCCATGAATGCGATCTCTCAACGCAACGCACTAGAACTCGATCTCTCACTCAATCGGATGAACGATATCAAGCATATGTGAGTGGGAGGGCTCTCAAGCACTCTCAAGCATGGACACAAAGTCCCCAAGGTGCTAAACCACCAGCCATGGCCGGCCACACCTTCTATTTATAGCCCCCAAGCCAAAACTAGCCGTTGAGCTCGAAAACACAGCTTCTGCCCGACCGGACGCGCCGACCGGACTCACCAGCGAGTCCGGCCGAGAGTCCCATTGGCGTCCGGCCGACGCGTTAGGAAAAATTCAGGCTGCAGAGCCCTCTGCGCCGGACGCATCGACCGGAGCCTCCGGCCGGTGCGTCCGGTCGCCACGTGCGTCCGGTCACGCTGACAAACCCGACCAACGCCCGATCAAACGTCCATAACTCTTTCATCCGAACTCCGTTTTTGATGATCTTGGACTCTATGGAAAGCTTACTCGTAGGGCTACACAACCCACATGGTTACTTGATCCAACTCACAATGGATCAAAGTAGTATTCCACTCTAAGAGCAGTCCAAGTGTCCGAGAAACACCGAAACAACTTCTCCTTTGCAAATATGCCAACACCACCAAGTGTACATCACCATGTGCATGTGTGTTAGCATTTTCACAATCATTTTCAAAGGAATTTTCTCTTGATCTCACCACGCCACTCGATCCTAACACATCGCAAAGTTAGATCGCTCAAGTGGCACTAGATGACCGATATGCAAACAAGTTTGCCCTCTTGATAGTACGGCCATCTATCCTAAATCCGGTCATAAACTTCTCTAAGCACCAATGACCGGCAAAATGAAATGCCCTATAGGTTATACCTTTGTCTTGCGCATTTCCATTCCGCTCCATCTCCAAGTGCCGATGCAACACATGCACCAACACGATCAAGAATGATATGATCCACTTCATATCATCACATGACCTTCTTGGTCCATCGATCTTGACCTCACTTGCTCTTCACCGCTAAGGCCGGTCCGTCGGCGCCAAGTCTTGCCTAAGCTTCACCGCCTCGCGGTCCATCGCTTCACCGCCTCGACTTGCCCTTCACACTTGCAACGGTCCATCAAGCCAAGCCTTGTCTTGATCTTCACCACCTCGGTCACATGACTCCATGTCATGTTTCATATGCAATAAGCTCCTTCATTGCATCACCACATGTGAACTAATCTCCGTGTATTATCTCAATCACACATTATTAGTTCACCTAATGTTGTCACTCAATTACCAAAACCACAAGGGACCTTTCAACGCGGGGTGCGACGCGGTAACGGCCGAGGGAGGCGGCCGGGCGCGGAGGCGAGGGAAGGCGACCGGCGTGGGGGACGGGACGGCGACGACGTGGCTATAGCGGCCCGCGGCGGCGAGGTCGTAGCGGAGCGAGGGCAGGACGCGAGGAGGAGAGGGTGAGGAGAGCGGACGTGCCATTGGGGGAGAGTGGAGGGGATGGCGTCGTGGATGCAAGGACGGCGGCGTGGAGGTCGGTAACGGAGGCGGAGGCCGTGGGTGCGCATGTGATGAAGAAGCTTCGAGAGGGCAGGTGAGCTGGGTTTGGCGAGGAGGCTGTTGATTTCGGATCGTGTGGTCAGGAATAAAACGATGACGTGGCTGATTCTAGGGGCTTAAAAAGGTATACATGGTAAGTATAGATTAGGTCATTGATGAGCACAAGTGTATATGACCATGTTGACTGAGTCAAGACAAAGGGCGATCAAATCAGGCCAAGGTTCTAGAAGACTTGGCGGCCATGCAGTTGAGGATGACGGTGATACACGTCGAGTCACAGTGGACGCGCATAGGGTACGCTACTCACGGGCAGTTTAGTGACTTTGGGCCTCAAAACCACGGGTGGATGTTCTGAGGAGGAACTAGGACGGCACATGGTGCAATCATGTAGGTTGCATTAAGGCGAAGCAAATCTGTGAACAAAGCACGGCCAGCCGAGTTGGACCATAATGCCCTCATGCTAGGTGGTTTGCCCTAAAATATCTAGGGACACTAGTGGAATTGTGAAACAGGCTTATAAATAAGATGGGGTAGCCTCCACTCAACTTCACTTGAGCATTTTTATTTCTTCATGCTACTTTTCCCCCTTCTAGGGTTTCTCATCATAGTTAAAGTCTATAGATAAACTAATTTCAGTCTATGTATCCAAATCTTGTGAACTCAAATTCAAGGACACTACCTGATGTCACAGTGATGGTTCCTAAGAAGAGGTACAATGCGTCAAGTGGCACAAGTATTGGTATTCCGCCACACCTAGAAAATATTTTTGCCTCCACCTTCTTGATTGTGTAGAGGTGATCTGAAACAACTACTAGTTCTTGATTATGTAGGAGTAATGTTGGTCTGTGTGTATTGATATTCCGCCACACCTAGAAAAAATATTTCTGCCTCCACCACTCGGTACTCCTGGCACGGGTACTCTTGGCACATGCACTGGATCTGCGGCAACGCCAAGTTCTTAATTGTGTAGGGGTGATCTGCAACAACTACTGGTTCTTGATTATGTAGGGGTAATGTTGGTCTATGTTTCTTATGGGTCTGCCGCAACACTTAAGACTTCTTTTTTAGTTTCTTGAATATCAACAAAAATTCAAATTATTTTCCTTCACAAAATCGGTCAACCACTATAAACGACCTTCTTTAGTAAGGCCTCTAATGTTTCATATAGCGTCTATCGTCTTTAAACTCTTTCTTTTTTTTTACCTTTAGAGGCAATTTCTACCCAGGACCTACACTCTGACTAGCTGTCCACCTTCATAGGTATACATTTTTATTGGTTAGAGGTGGAAAATCTGTTATGCCTAAGACATCATCTAGATTGGCAGGGAGAAAAATCTCAAGATTTCTATCCTCAAATTTAGATCTCTCAATTATTTTATTTGTTTTAACAACATCAATCTCATTCACAAAAGCATCAGAAGCATTACCAAGAGAAATATTAACTACATCGGTTACTTTAAGTAAATCCTCATTGCTTTTAGAAGTAAAGACGGTTGTGTTTTTGTTACCTTTCTCTAGGTTCTTAGATTTTTTGAGATCTTGAGCTTTTTCCATCATTGATCTCCCATCATCTTCAAATCTTCTAGGTCTGGTACTTCTCAGATTTTGACCCCGTTTAGAGCCTTTCTCAGTGTTCTTGCTGACCTCCTGGGTTTCCACTTCCATCAACTTTATTTCCTCAGTTTTTTGAATTCTTTCCTCTAACAAAGAACCCCGAATCATTTTTTCATCATCACATCCTCTTCCAACTCTTCTTCATCTCAAGGGAGGGCCAACTCCATTTCAACAATAGTGAAGAGCATTCTTCAGTTGTAGAGTCTTGGATAGCCATTCTCCTAAACTCTTCCCACTTAGAGTGTTGTGACTCATCACTAAACAAGTTATGGTATTTGTCTCCCATAATTGGGCAGTCAGACTTTGGTTCAATATTATTCACTAGGGTTTCAAAACCCCTAACACTACTCTCACTTTCAAGAGTTATTGTCATCCCCCCTGTTACAACATCTTCCATCACACAATAGCCATCACAGTTGCCACTACCCAATACCTCATTTACGGCCTCAATCATATTAAGTGACTTGTTGATGTCCACCAGATTTATGTCAACCTTAGTCAAAGTAGCCCCTTGAGTAATCATCCTTGTTGATTCAACACTATTCTCAGCCTCCAATCCCTTACCATTTTCTCCAAACATTTTCAGCATAAGTTGTTCTTGGCTCAGACCAAAATCAGTACCCATATATGTGGACATTTTTTATGACATGTCAAGATATTTAAGAAGAGAGGAAAATATTTTTTATGTCACGATTGCTAACTCGCTACATGAAATTAATTTTCAATAAAAGTATAATGAAACTTTGCATTGAGAATGGGTGTTTCATCTGAGTTTCATTTCAATCCATATGACAAGTTCAATCTTGAAATCAACACCATGAAACTACTAGGTTTGAATGTGGGTGCAAATTAAATTAAATCAAAATGTCGTTGTAATAAGTATTGGAAATGATGTAAATTCATAAAGAAAAAGATGTGGAACGAATATAAAATAACAAATTTTAGGGGCCCTCATGGTAGTCAAAATGTCTCACAAACAGGCAAATGTTTTAAAAACAATATGTATATATATACAAAGCAGTATGTCAGTGAAACGAATCACATATATCAATTGTACAACAGAGGCTCGCTACATGTACATACGTTCAGAACAAATAATGACACGAGAAGAAATAATACAAGTGAATGCTAATCACACACAGGGGCCCGCATCGTAACCATATACGTGCAATCGGAGAAAAAAAAAAACTGGCTGGCACATAAAAGGTGTAGCTGCGGTGTGAAGAGTGAAGACCCCTGATCGCTCTGATCTACCGCTGGACGGATCGATCAATGGCTACGTCTCCACTCCTCGAGCACGAGGTAAACCACCGCGAACACCCCGACGAATATGCCATACACGTAGCTCCAGTCCTGCCGTTCCTTGGCCAACGAGAGGCCGTAGAAGATGTTGGCGACGCCGAGCACGACGGCCGCCCTGCCCACGCTGTGGTGGTACCAGTTCCAGTACCTCCTCGGCTTGGTCTCCTTGGCCGGCCTCGCCAGCACCGCCATCACCTGGAGGCAGGCGCAGACGAGGACGGCGACGCCGATGGCCTTGTGGGTGGCGACGGGGCGGCCTCGTCGTCGTCGAGCCTGAAACCGGCGACGACGGCCAGGATGCCGAGCAGGAACCCGAGGCCCTGCGTGACGACGTGCGCATAGAACCAGAACGGGTCGAACCGCTTGAAGAAGCGCGCGAGCGCCACGCCCGCCGGGACCAGCACGCCCCAGCTGACCAGCGCGAGCACGCCGTGCCGCCGCGCCGCGCTCAGGAAGGCGCCACCGCCGTTGGCACCCGAGCTGCGGGATGCAGAGGCTGGTGACGTCCGCCTCTCTCCGTTCCCGTCGTCGCCGACGTTACCGCTGCCCTCTCCTGAGCCCTTCCCTTCGCCGCCCTCTCCGTCGTCGTCGCCGCCGCCGTCACCTGCACACGCGATCCATTCAGGCATTCACGCTAATTTATTAGAATCGATCTCACTCACGCGCGCGTGGATTAATTTGATATTTTTAGCGTGCGTACCGCCGCCGGTAGCAGGGCTACCACCGCCACCGGTGCCACCGGACAGGCTGATGGTGCCGGTCGCCATGTCCTGATGCTGCGGCAGCAGCCCGTTCGACCCCGGCAAGGTGCCGCTAGGGCCGACGGCGTAGACGACGTTGGTGAGCGGCTGTCCTGCGAGCTGGAACGCGAGGTAGAGCCGGGACCCCTGGGACACGATGGTCGGCGCCGCGGCGCCGCTCGCGAGCGCCAGCTTGCCCTGGTCCGGCGGGCACGACCTGGAGGTGGTCCCGCCGAGGTAGTACTGCCTCGCGGAGCCCGCGCCGGCGGCCGTCACCCACCCGGCCACGGCGCTGCTCCCGACCATCCGCCCCGTGGGCGAGAAGCCGATGGAGACGTACGCGCCGATGTCCGGCGCCGACAGCACGAAGCTCCACGCGTTGCTCCCCGGCGCCGCCTTGCCGAACTGCACACGATAGACATTATTACACAAAGAAGTTATTATCCACCACACGATCGATCTGATCCTGTGTATGCACCGACGACGACGCTGAGCCTGATCGGCGTACTCTTAGGACGAAGTCCTGCGACGGCCATGCTTGGAAACAGGTGAGGCCGGTGGTGTTGAAGGGGACGAGGCTGCCGAGGCTAAGGCCATTGCTACACGAGTCCGCCGAGCTCACGGGGGGCAGGCTCGAAGCGGCGAAGCAGAGCGCGATGAGGACGACCGAGAGGAAAGGACGTGTCGTGCATTGCTGGACCACGGCGTGTTTGGCTGCTCGCATGGTTCTAGCCATGGTGCATGCACGGAGCACGGCGACGTCGAGGCCTACCGATCGATCAGCTAGGTCGGAAACTGTGGGCGCCGTACGCGGTGCCGTGCACAGCGAGTGTCTGGATGGGGGGTGCCGACTGTGACGAGATAATGGCACGTTTAAATAAGCAGCAGATGGCGTGTGCTCTGCCTTAGCTAGAAGTAGAACAGACATTGTTTATGTGAAGATTAGGAATCGGTTGGTGCGTGCATGGTACTAAAATATGGTGGCTTCTAGTTCTCTTCTAAATAATGGAAATTTCTGGTGATTGATCCGCTGAGGACTTTCATACTCCCAAAAATACTCACAAGGTGACACATTCCACTGTGTGCCTGTCCTGCTCTAACCCTCGACCAGTCGTGTTCTTCTATACTAGGAGGGAAATTGAACATTTGAACTATGATCGGGCTGTTCAGTTGATCAGCGTTGTCATGAGAGAAATATTTGTACCATGATTATATGCGGGTAACCAGTTCTTGAAAAAGGGATAAATCCGTGTGCTCAAACTTTAAAATTTATGAAATATGTAAAAAAAACGTGACAAAAAAAAAAAGGAACTCCCGAGCAGGAATGACGGATCCAGTTGGGCCGCATTGGATCCGCATCGTTTTTCAGTTTGGAAAAACGTCCATATTCCCTCCCCATGTCAACTATCACGAAAGTTCACTTTTCCTCCTTCAACGTGGCAACCGGACAAATCACCTCCCTCAACTTTTCAAACCATGCAAATTACCTCCCTCGAAGCGGTTTTGAGGGCGGTATTACTACAGGATAGCGGTTTGTCTTTTCCTTTTTAAAAAAAATTCGGTTGAATCTTTAAAAATCATAGAAAAATCATAAAATGAAAAATCTAATTTTGTTGGACTCCACATGATTAGATCTACACAAAGAATATATAATATGATATACTTTTTAATATAAAGTTTTTGCTATGAAGGTTTTGTATTTTTCTTTTTTATATATTCAGTGTGTAGATATGATCATGTGGAGTCTAACAAAATTGGATTTTTCATTTTATGATTTTTCAAAGATTCAACCGAATTTTTTTAAAAAGAAAAGGCAAACCGCTGTTACTGTAGCAATACCCCCTCAAAAC
Source organism: Hyparrhenia diplandra (assembly GCA_015847255.1). Taxonomy (NCBI): domain Eukaryota; kingdom Viridiplantae; phylum Streptophyta; class Magnoliopsida; order Poales; family Poaceae; genus Hyparrhenia; species Hyparrhenia diplandra. The sequence continues at coordinate 33,959 of JADLZK010011539.1, read as the reverse complement.
CGCTCGAGGGAAGGTAATTTGCATGGTTTGAAAAGTTGAGGGAGGTGATTTGTCCGGTTTTTGACATTGAGGGAGGAAAAATAAACTTTCGTGATAGTTGGGGAGGGAATTTGGACTTTTTCCTTTTCAGTTTCCCTAACAAAAAATCAATGTTGGCCCGCATTGGATCCCTTTTCTTGGGCCTGCAAGTTTCCGCTTTCCGCCACGGCCCAGCGCAACGCTGGAATCCGTCAATCCGACCCGACCCGAGATCGCTTTCCATTCCCATCGCTTCTCCTCTTCTCCACACGAACTCACCCTCCAGAGATAGAGCGGCGAAACACCAAGCAGAAAAAAAAAAATTATAGGGAAAAAAATCATTCTCGTTTCGCTCTGACCCCGCCCGAATCCATGGAGATTAGGACTCCGCCGACGAGCCTGAGGCTGGCGCCTCCGCCCTCCTCCGCAAGCTTTCGCCGGACCCCTCTGAGGACCTCCTTCCTTAAGGGCAACGGTGCGTGCTTCGATTTTGTAATCCGACTTGTATACACCCTTTCTGTATTGTGGGGCGATTGGTACTTGAGGCTTTTGTGCGGAGAATCTGTTAGGGCGCCTAACCCCCTTACCGCGTGCTAATCTTTGTTGTCTGGAATGCTCAGTGCTGCTGCTGCTGCAATTGTTGAACCAGTGTGAACAGTGCCGACAGTGCCTTCGTTGTCATACATGATTTCAGTAATAAGTTGTTATGATGGACTATTATGTGCAATATTAGTTCTGTAATGCTCACCTGTTTACCATCATGAGCAAATATGAGCCTAAACTTGGTTGAATTTGTAACCTCACGGGTAGCCTAGTTTATGTATATATAAATTGGTAGCTTGCTGGCTTTATAGGAAAAACTAAATTGGTTCCTTGCGACTTGTAATAAGTGGACCTGTGTTTTGAGATTTACTCCAAAAGTGGAAGCATCTTTTGCTTAGCTGAAGATATTGGTGAATGTTGATTCTCACTGCATTTCATGGTTGTCAACACCCAGCACAGGATCCTATTATTTTTCCCTGGAACATTTTCATTGTGTGCGATGCCTGTTTGATGAAACCACTGCTTGTGCTTTGATTTTATGCTGTCACACTAAATTGAGTTCCATACATGATGACTATGCTTCTACATAATTTTTATGTTTGGTTTGCTCATATATGTAGTGCACAAGATCATACTATTGAACAAAACTATTATGGTTTCGATTGAGAGCTTTACAGGGTGCAGAATGTAATGATATGGGTATGATTTATAATTCTGTGTTGATGACTACTAATTTACCTTCCTTGCACTCTACAGTGTCACTTAAAGTTGTGCAAGTACGACAATCAAATGTCAACAGATTTAAGTGCAATAGCATACGAAGTAACCTCTTTGATAGACTAACAAGGGTTGTCAGGGTGAGTGGTATTTGTTACCTTCATTATGTTATTTGCAGTAACCAAATTTCCATATGTAATCTAAAGTTTTGTGCCTGTCGGTTTCTCTAGTCCTACGCAAATGCAGTTCTAACTTCGTTTGAAGACCCTGAGAAGATTCTAGAGCAGGCAGTTCTGGAGATGAACGATGACTTGACAAAGATGAGGCAGGCCACTGCACAGGTTTGTTGTGACTGCCTTCAGTATAATTGACAGAGCATTTCTTTCTTTCCAATAATGCCATAATGTTGTCTTTTCCAAGTTTCAACACATTTTCTTCTCTCTTTTTTTTTGACAACATCGCATTTTCTTCTATTGTCTTTAAAGTGTCATTGCATAAATAATAACGCTGATGGTACATGCTAGTTCGTTTTGCTACCTCTTACTATATCAGATGCTTCTACTCTTGTGTTTCATCTCTTGTTATGCTTGTGATACGGAAATTTGATTCTATTTTATGGATACTTGTTATGGTAGGTCTTGGCATCTCAAAAGCGGCTTGAGAATAAATACAAAGCTGCTGAACAAGCTTCTGCTGATTGGTATGGTTATGTTTTACGACAACGAACTGAACTTTGACATATGTTTGCTTTGCAGTAAGTGAATAGTGTTTTTTTTTTTGGTCAAAGTGTAGGTATCGGAGGGCTCAACTTGCTCTTCAAAAGGGTGATGAGGATCTTGCTCGCGCGAAGCCCTTAAGCGGCGTAAATCATATGCTGTATGTGCCATTGATGATGTGTAGTACAATGTGGTTGTTTTAGGTTTCCTTATTGCGCTGATTTGAATAGGATGTTACATATCTTGTGACATGTTGAATCAACATATAAAAATTCCTAATATAGACTTACTGTATGTGTGTTTTTTTGTTTAGGACAATGCGAGCTCCTTAAGGTCCCAGCTTGATCAACAGAAGGGTGTAGTTGAAAATCTGATTTCGAATACCAAGGTGAGTTACTATTTTTGAACTGCTAGAACGGTATTGACCCTTTTCTATGTGTTCATGTAGTGCACCGGGTGAAAAGTGCTCATTGAGTATTGTTGAATTATTAACCACTGAAGTGTATCATTCTGTAGATTCTTGAGAGCAAGATAGCAGAGGCCAAGCAGAAAAAAGGATACCCTAAAAGCTCGTGCTCAATCAGCGAAGTATGCATTTATTATTTCTTGATTATTTTTCCCCATATGTTTTTCTTGTGTTGTGGATACACTGACAAATATGGATTTTGTTTTACTTCAGGACTGCCACAAAAGTGAGTGAAATGTTGGGCAACGTGAATACAAGTAGCGCCCTTTCTCAAGCGTTTGAAAAAATGGAGGAAAAAAGGTACTCCCTTGATTTAATATTTTTTTCTTCTTACTATTATTGTCCCTTATATTTATATATATGGTGATATTACTTTTTCTGCATGGCTGGTCTTCTGCCATTTGTTTTGGTTAGGGCAGAGACACGCTCTAATACTCTATGTCGAACATAGCTTGAAACTCTACCATCAAGGAGTTACTTTTATAAGTTTATAACACTGAGGTCTGCTAGAGCATACACAATATACGGTTTACAATTTTCCATACTTCAGCAGCCAGAAATTCAATACAGAGGGTTGCTGCCATAATACCAATAGTCAACCTCTAAGCCCCTAAAATAAGTTATTCCTCAATTGTCATCAAGTTGTTAGCTTCAATAACTTTTTTTCTCGCACACACAGTATAGCTGCGTATCAGTTAAGAAGAGAACAAAAAAACAGGGAAATCCCTTACAAAAAAAAACACCAAAACCTAGATATATAAAACAACAACAAATGCGCCCTTTACAACAATAGACGGACCACAAAAAAAAAACAGGCCGGTCAACCAGAGAAAGTAACACCTTGTGCTCCGGCCAAACCTCAAAGATGTAATCCTCCATAGCTAGCAACACAGCTCAGGCCTCACAGCACACCTATCGTGATGCTTGCAGAGAGTCCAATCACCTAGAATAACAACGTAATAAGTCTCTTTTGAATAAGACCAACCACCCCACTGGAAATTCTATCCCACCAGTCATCGAAGCAAACATCTTCCATTTGAGGACAGAGGTGCTGCAGACCAACCCTTTGCAGGAGGGAGAACCAAAATTCTCGAGCAAAAGCGCATGAGCACAGGTGGTTGATGTTTTCCTCGTCCTGATCACATCTTGCAAGTCCAACATCTGTTTCTAGAAACCAACCACATGTAGAAATGGTGCTTTCCAGGTGCCAAGATTTCCAAATCCTCTCCAAGGATGGAAGGCAATTGTCCCCTGAAAAAATGCTTCATAAGCAGATTTTGCCAAATAGTCATCACTAGAGAGTTGCCAGATGAAAGAATCTTCGACATCCAGCTGCAAGAGTGCAAGACTACTGTTGAAATGACATCCCAGAAACCCAGAAATTGATTAATGACTCCAACAGTTAGAGCGTCCTGCAACTCTGATACCCAAGAATGATTCCTGAGGGCCTCAAGAACCATCCTTCTCTTGATACGTCTTTTGGGTACCACCCTGTGACAATGGATCCACCAGAAGAAGAGGGTGCGACCGAGCACCATTTCCAACTTCAGATACTACTGCCATTGAGAAGACAGCCTGAACATTTTTATGAATGTGAAGCTGAAACACTCCCCATGGGTGACCAGGATCTCTTTGTAGCCACAGTCATCTCATCCTAAGCGCCTAACAGAGATTTTGGATATTGGAAATGCCAAGACCTCCAAGCTCTTTATGGAGACAAACTTTGGGCCCAGCCACAAAGCAATGGCCACCTTTTACACCCTTTCTACCTCTGAACAAGAAACCTCTTCTGATTTTGTCAATTACTTTAACAGCCCAAGGGGGTATATAGCCATAGCTGCAATAACTTCACCAGAGTAAAAAAAACGAAAACAAAGGTAGAAGTGGCATTCTTCTTAGAGAAGCTTCGAAATTTGGCAGTGACATTACCAAGATGTCCTAAGATGGCTCCTTGCATAGATGTGTAATTTCTACAAACGCTCTTGTTTTGGTCTCTTGCCCAAGCCTTTTCAACAGGATTTTCCATTTTAATATCATGATATTGGTTGATCCTGGGATTTCACTATGCCCTAGTGCTGTTATGAGTATGATCTTGACAAGGCATGACTACATCCTCAAGTCATCTATTGGATCTCTCACCATGCATAGTTAATTTGAGTATGATCTTGGCAAAGCATAGCAACATCCTCAAAAACTTCATTTTAACGGCAACGTGTTTGTTGTGACATGCAAATAACATATTTCTTCTTTTAGTCAAGACTCAAGAATGATGTCTGATGGTATCTTTGCTTGCTTTATGTGTTTATCAGCAACAGGTTTTATTCATTGGTAGAGTGTCAGAATGTTGTTCTCAGTCAAATGATGCAATAATTACACATTTGATGCAGTTATGGCGATGGAATCCCAAGCAGAGGCACTCGCCAGTTAGCAACTGATGATCTAGAAGGAAAGGTAAAATGAACATTTGCAAACCAATCATAAATACTTGCCTTGTTCTAATGGCGCATAACTATCTGTATTTATATTGTTTAACAGTTTGCACTGCTCGAGACTTCATCTGTTGATGATGATCTTTCACAACTGAAAAAGGAATTATCTGGAAGCTCTTTGGTATGTATTGTTATCTGGATTCTCAAATTAGAATTCTAACAATTGAAGCTAATGAGTTATCTGCTGTTGATTTAGCCGATGATCTTTCATCTGTTGGTTTGTTTCAGTAGCAATTAACAATGCAATTGAAGCTAATGAGTTATCTGCTTTTCACAAGATGGAACGACATGATGTTATTTTGGTGCACATTTGCTGGACATATTTTTGTTTCACAAAAAAATGACATTTTCATACAATCAGTAGACATGCATCAAATTTTGGTCCATCAAAATATTTTGCTCTATTCATCTTCTATAATCTCCACTGATTGAGAGTTAGTTTTGGTCAATCCTTATGAGGTGGACTCAATTTGTTCCTCCTTTTGAGTTCTTCGTACTATACCTGGTCATAAGCTTAAGTATGCCAATCGCTATGAGGTCCACTTCACCTTTAGAATTTGTTCCTTCTTTTGAATTCTTCGTACCATACCTGGTCATAACCTAATACTCCCTCCGTTCCAAATTGTAGTTCACTTTGGCTTTTCTAGATACATTGATTTTCTTTATGCACCTGGTTATATACACTATGTCTAGATACATAGTAAAAGAAATGAATCTAGAAAAGCCAAAAGTGAACTACAATTTGGAACGGAGGGAGTACAAATTTCTGTAAACAAAGTCTATGTGAGCCTGCTGACAATACACCCATTATATTTATTTCTTTATTAGAGCAAGCCAGTTGAAGAATGATAAGCATATGCACTGCCTTTGTCTTACTGCTTTCTCGTCCCTCTTTTTTCTTCTTACAAATGAATTGATTGACCATTTATTCAATACAAAATGAATATAACTGCATGTCACGTACAGAAAGGAGAGCTTCCTCCCGGCAGAGCAGCAGTCAGCAACTCAGGTGCTGGGCGCCCTTTTCCCGACCTAGAGATTGAGAGCGAGCTAAACGAGCTGCGGAGGAAGGCCAAAGAATATTAGATTCCATCCTTGTTGATTCAGCAGGTCTGACGGAATCACGTTTCCCCAGAAGATAGAACAGCCGCAGATTGCCTACATTGCGCCTTTGAAACACCGGCGCACCTTGACTGTTTGTTAATGAGTAATGAGTATGGAATCGGGTAAATTTCTTGGCATTTTCCCTTCGAGTGACATTTGTACAGCTAGCTATAAACTGTTGTAAATCACTACTCGCCCTAGAGCCTTTTTTGCATTCTATATATATGAGTTTTACGCTATATATATAGTCAAAGTTTGAATTTCCATAACATGTGTTTTGTGACTGACTTGGGAGTCAAGTCGATGAAATATTCCTTTTCGTTGCCGTGCCTGTCGACGGGTCCAACCGTCCCAAGTCAGTGCTCGGGTGCGACTGGTTCATTGTTCAGTTATTAACCGATGGCTTCATGACATCGCTGATGATTCGGTCTCATGACCTGTAGTTGGTGTTGGTCAGGAACAGGTAGTATGAAGCTTTATGCTATATGTGAGGTCGTTTTTGTCTTGATCAGCGTCTGAAATCGTAAATGCCATCATCAATGGACTTTGAATGCGGCATCATATGGACTTTGAACAACGGCGGCGCATCCGTGGTGCATGTTTTACTCTTGCGTCCTTGCTCGTACACAACCTTGCCCTCTGGTTCTTAAAAAACTGCTGAAACTCTATCGTCAAACTAAGGCCTCACACAGCAATAAAAAAAGAGAGCTTCACACACGATGAATGTTTCGCTTGCGTAATCTGCTGTTTCGTGCATACCAAGCACTTGTACGCAGTAGACTAAGGATATGTTTATTTCCCTCAATAATAGGGACCTCAGTACTAAATATGAATTAAAAAGAGTAGTCTCTACTAAATTTTAGTCTCAATTTAATCTCTATAACTTTTTTTTCTCGACCAAATATGAGGATTAAAAAGATAGTTTTGCCCATTACGACCCTAGACTAATCCACTAGGCTCTCAAGAGAGGCTAATTGGGAGTTTGGGACTAACTATCGTGTCTAGTCCCTTATCCCAAGAATCAAAAACACCCTTTAAGTATTTTTTTTTTTTCGATCACGCAAAAGACTTGTGCATTCTTTTTTTTTATTAAGAGAAAGATAGTTTTGCTCCATTACGACAGTAGACTAAGTAGAGGAATCATTAACAAAAAGATGAGCAGGGTCGGTAAGCTCAACGCTGGCGTGTCAACTCATCCGACGCCGGGCTGCCTGTGAATTCAACCGCCTTGACTTTCCAGCGCTGCCCGCCCGTGCTGGCCTGCCTCCTCTCTGCCTTGGACGCGTCGGAAACCTGGCGCCTGCCTTGGACGTGCGTGCGTGCGTGCGTGCGTGTTGGACTTTGGGATCCCGAAGCCCCTCCAACTGTTTCCGCTGCGCTAGCTCCGGGTTCCCATCAGGCGGCGCGGCGGTGCACCAACACAACAACAACAACCTGCTGGCCGGCCGGCTACGGCTGGCGTGGCCTGGCCGAGGCCGGCCCGGCCGGTGCACCTGAAAACCCCATGCTGCCCGTGAGAGGATCACCGAAAATTCGGGCGGCCTTCGTGTCACCACCGAGCGTGGCAAATCCTTGACCGTTTCTCCCTGACCGTCCAACGCAGCAGGGACGGACGGACCAGGACCCAGGGGCGGATGGGGGCAAAAACAAAAATCGGTGCCCATCGTGGTCGCGGAGTTGAATTCTTGACCGGTTCTTCATTCCCGGAAGGCAGCAGCAGCAGCAGCAGGATCCCAATTCCCAGCAGTTAAAACGGGTCAGCATTCCAGCACGAAATTTTCAACCTAGTTGGCTGCAAAGCACGCAGAGACCTGGCGCGGGAGGGAACGAAAGCACGGCCCTGCCGGCGACCCGGCACATACCACGCACGTACCATGCCAGGCTTGCCAGCCAGCCCACACCCAGAGTGGCAAGCTCTCGGCTCTATATAAGCGCCCGGTGGTGTCTTCCGGTGTGTCCAGAGCAGAGCACTGCACAGCACACATCGCACACTTTGTTCGTCGTCAGAGAGGAGCCTGCTGAGACAAGTGCAGCTTAGCGAGCTGAGGCAGATCGAGCCGGTGGCAGGAAATCATCAGTCATCAGCCATGGGCCACCGTGCAACGCTCGTCGCCGTCGTCCTTCTGGCCGCCGTCGTGGCGCTGAGTCTGGCGGCGCGGTGCGCGGACGCCGCGAGGCCCGTGCCGCCGAGCCCGGCCGCGGGTTCGGCGTACGAGTCGCTGGTGTCCAGGCTCATGGAGATGCTCCCGCAGGGGCCCAGCGGGGAGGAGCGGGCCACTGAACACAACAAGTACGCTGCGGTGCGGTTACCTGCGGTTTCACGAAAGGGTGAAACCAGCTTGTAGTTTTTTTTTTTTTTTTTACAAGTAAACCAGCTTGTAGTTGTAGCTAAGCTAGGGTTGTTCTTTGGTTTATTTACTTCTCCATACACCCACCATTTTTTTGGCTTCCTTTGAGATGATTCCTCTGGTTCTCAGCTCTCAAGAGATAGAGATGTATATACATCCATATATATATACAGGAAAAGTTACTTCTTGTTAGTGATTCAACACTTTTGTTCAACACCTAAGACTACCTGCTAGATCTTGTGTGTATTTTCCTCATTCTTTGTAGTTAGCCTTGCATCCTCACGCTATGCCAGAAAACGCTATCAGTGATGCGTCTTAACAGCTATTAGTATGTGTTTGCGTCACCCATAATGGTATATCAGTTGCCATGCATGAGTGAAGGATATCATGGATGAGAATACGAGAGATTGTTTGCGGTAGTACCGTAGTGGTTTAGGTGGAGTATTATACCTGGACTTTTGCGACGAGTTGCAGGCATGCATGCGTTCGCCTCTTGGGTGGTGTGTTACTGACCAGACCAACCCGTCACTCTGAACCCGTATCCGTACAGTCCTTTGCAGCAAACAAGATCACGGAAACAAATCTTAACCAAGCCATTTCTCATGGACGGAATCAGAGCAGGCAGGGCTCTGTTTCGCCGAACTTGGCGTCAGGATCTGTAGTGGTAGACGGACGGCAGATGGGTCGCCACTAGCTAGTCTTTCTTTTTGACTTGTGGCCGTGCTATACGTGGCGTCGCCAACCAAACCATGATGGTTGCCGACGATGAGCAAGAAAAAAGCGAAAAGTCCAACGCCACAAGTCAAAGGCCACCTGCTGGTTGAACAAGTCACACACAGGGGCTGAATTCAGGTGAGGTGAGGTGCCGTCTCGTGCTGGCTGCTGGAGATGATAGTACGTAGCTTTGGTGGTCATTGATTCCAGCTCCAGCTAACGCGAAATAGTGGCACCAGTTTTGAATAAGAAGACGACACGATGCGCATGCTCTGAATTTCTAGGGCACGAGATCAGGACCACTACGACTCGTGCTTGGAAACTCAGGACGACGACAACGGCACACGAAAACGTGAAAAGAAAAAAAAAAAAAAAAAACATGATATCGTAAATCTAATTGCAATGGCTTTTTTTAAAAAAAAAAGCAACAATCGAATTTCAATTGCAATTGTTTTTTTAGAGGAATTGCAATTGGTTTGGACACAAGCTCCAGGAAATGGGCTAGGGGCGGAAAGAAAAAAAGTCTACTTTTTTGCCCCTCAACTTTTTCTAAAGTCCGATTTTGGTCCTCAACTTCAAAAACCGATAAAAACGGGTCCCTCAACTTTTGAAACCGTGCAGATTTCGTCCCTCGGCGGTTTTGGACGGTGGTTTCGCTTCAGATAACTCCGGTTTTGCTACAGTAACCGTGGTTTCGTTTTTTTTTTTTTATTATTTCGGTGAATCTTTCAAAAATCATAGTAAATCACGAAAAATTCATAAAATAGAAAATCCAATTTTATTGGACTCCACATGAGTAGAGCTACGCAATGAATATATAATATGATATACTTTTGTACAAAGTTTTTGCTAGAAGGTTTTGCCTTTTTTTTATTTCGACTCAATCTTTAAAAATCATAGTAAATTACAGAAAAATTATAAAATAAGAAATTCAATTTTGTTGGACTCCGCATAAGACGCCGCAATAACACAAAGACGTAGTTACTGTGGCTCTTTAAACTGGGTTAGGTTAGCTAGGTTTGTTTGGCCGACCAGACGTCACGCCGAGGTAAAACCCGATGGATCCCGCCAATAAATTAAATAGTACACCTATATATCTTTATTGTGTAAATATGCTCATGTGGAGTCTAGCAAAATTATTTTTTCAATTTTATGATTTTTTATAATTTATTATGATTTTTAAATATTGAGCTGAAAATAAATAAAAAAAAAAAGGCAAAACCTTCATAGCAAAAATTTTATATTAAAGTATACCATATTATATATTCATTGCGTAGCTCTACTCATGTGGAGTCCAACAAAATTGAATTTTCTATTTTATGAATTTTCTGTGATTTACTATGATTTTTGAAAAGATTCAGCCGAAATAAATAAAAAAAAAAAAAAAACGAAACCACGGTCACTGTAGCAAAACCGGAGTTACTGAAGCGAAACCACCGTCCAAAACCGCCGAGGGACGAAATCTGCACGGTTTCAAAAGTTGAGGGATCTCGCTTTTGTCCGGTTTTGGAGTTGAGGGGCCAAAATCGACTTTCAAGAAAAGGGGACCGAAAGTAGACTTTTTCCGCCCAGAAAACACATGCTCTCATTGGAAAGACTTGTGTCCAAAGGCCCATTTGAAGCACAAAACTCGGCCCAAATATGAACACACGAGCGAGTTGTCTCTACCGTCTGCAAACGATTATGTGGAGAGCAGTTCTCCTTGGCTGAGAACATCAGATTGCCAATGTCATTGGTATATCAATTATAATGATATAACATAACATTATGGCGCGTTCGGTTGGCTGAGAACTCAAAATGGGCGTGGGTCAACCTTAGGTTGAACCGCCCCGAACCATCGATCCATTTGCTAGCTTTTGGAGCACCGGGTGATCCATTTAGTTAAGTTGACAGACATGCAGTTCACCAATGGATATCAAGGTTCGAACCTACGTGACCTGCCTGCCGGAGAGTCTACGTGACTTGCCTGCCTGCCGGAGCTAACATGTACATTTAAATTACATGTACGTGTACGTACAGTGCCACCCACTACTGCATAAATATAACAAGCCAAGATGGTGAAAAAAAAAATTCAATGCAAGATCACAACTGCAGTGGACTTGAACTGTAACTAGTTCAATAAATAAAAACAAAAGTTTCTATGCTTTTGGATTGAACCGCAGTGGAAAGACAAACTCCTCTAAACCTGGAGTTCACAACTTCAAAAAGCAGATCAGTCTGCAGCCACCCACTACTGAGTTCCACTGAACCTGAGTTCACACACCTGAGTTCTGAACAAGAAGTCAAAGGAAGAAAAGAAAAACTACAGTGCCACCCACTACTGCAGCCTTGTAACTTGACATGGTTTAATTTACAACTTCTCAAAGCCTTGATATGGGCATGTGTGTCCCTTTGCACTCCTGGTGCTAACCTGCAAATGCACTACAAACAATTTAGAGACAAGAGACTGCAGCTGAACAAGCTGTTCCATTGAATTGCAATTCTCATAAGTGTCATGGCAATTCTCATAAGTATTAATATTATATCCCAAACAAAAGGTTCAGTTTGTGCAAACTATCTGACCATATCCATTGGGTATCTGTACTGGACATTCAGTCAAGAGAATAACAATCTAGACCTGACCATATCTTTATTCAGTACATTCAGTCAAGTGCTGCACAGTGCAGCCTGCACTAACATTCAATCAAGTGAACTGTTCTGTGAATGTCAGACTATAGTATAAACAATAGGACACAAAAGACATTCAGTCACAAGAACAGGGTGATAATTCAGAGGCACACATAGATTTCTATTTCAGGCCAAAAAAAAAATGTAAGACATCTGTAAAAACTATAGGACATAGATTTCTCACCTCCTTCTCCTTCTTCACAATTCATTGCTTTCATCCATAGGACAATGATCAATCGATTCCATATTGAATTTGGTTGAACCAGAAGCACGGAACCAGTCCTGTAAACACATTAACTCCTCCACAGTCTTTGGAGATAAGCGGCTTCGAAACTTTAGTACTCCTTGGTCATTGTACCAGAGGCTAATATGACTCCGATAGATGGACGGAGGGAGTATGCTTGAACTGCATGAAGCAGAAAAAGCTGAACTGAAACTAGTTCAGTTTTTGGTCTTTTAAATTAGTTCAGAAAAAACTAATTTACTCTTAAGTAAACCTGAAAAGGATCTTGGAAAAGTACCTAACAGCAAGAAGAATTAATCATCACATACTGCATCCTATGCTACTATAGAAAGTACAGAGAAGCTTTTGAACCTTACTTTTTAAAGCATCAGGATTCATACAAAAATTGAACTGCTACCCTGCAATACTAGTTGCATGTCTCTTTCATTAGTTGGACCAAACTGAACCTTACTTTTTACTTGACTGCAGGGGGATCTACATTCACAGTTGCAGACAACTAATGAGGATGCAAGCAAAAGTAGGTCAGTTTGTTTCCCCACAATTCATCCTGTTAATCAGCATATCCAAAAAGGGATGCACAGTTTGGTCCAACTAATGAGGATGCACACAATCATTCTTTTCTCCCCTAATCAGCATAGTCAAAAGGACCACACCTCGATTATAAGAGCAAGTAGAAAACAAATCACCAAATCCAAAAGAGATCCTATACTCTATTACATTATTTCCACAAGGCTAGCAGATTGATCGAGGAGTTCTTTGCCACTGACTATGTTAATCTAACTGAATACTTCAGGCTCAACTGGACTGAACTGAATGAATCAATTAACTGAAAGAACAAGTGCAGAGTTCTTTGCCACTACACACACAGAACGTGAGGAAGGAAGGACGGAGGACGACGTACCTCCATCTCCTCGTCGAGGGCAGCAGCAGGATGTCGCGGGCGGTGGTCAGAGGAAGTAGCGGGCGGGAAAGGGACGTCACCGGCAGACTGGAGCTGAGGACGTCGTTGATGCCCAGCAGCGTCCCCAGCGAGAGCGCGGTGACCTCGGCCGTAGCCGGCGCCGCAGCCAGCAACGGTACCGCCTCCGGCGGCGCCTCCTTCCGGCATCAGCTGGGCCCTGGCCTCGACGGGGTGCCCCTTTGCGCTGGTGAGCGGGAGGCGCGGATGGCGCTGGCGAGCGGTCCGGCGAGCTGTCCATGGCGGGATCTTTTCGTTCGCTGGCTTGGTGGGGCGGGATAGAGGGAGGGACAGACAGACGGTGGCTCAGATGGTGGCGCCACCGCCGCCGGCGTCTCTGGGAGTGGATCGAACCACTCGATCCAAAGGGTCGAGCGAGTCCGAACCGCTGAACCTAGCTGCCGTAATGGGTCAGTTTTGGAGCCCATTTGGATCGTTTTTGTGGGCTGGTTCAAAGAACCTTTGGGCCGAACCGATCCACGCCCATTTTGACTGAGAACATCAGATTATCAGAGTTGGCGCGTTCGGTTGAAGGAACAAGTTGTACGGTCTCTGGACGAAGAACGAAGGTCTGGCTGATGGACTTTCTAGGATACTAGAACTGAATGAGTGTTGTAGCTCATATCTGATCTTTTTGAGCAGGGTGTTCTAGTGAGTTTGCTTCTTGGCTTTTAGCAGTGGTTTTGCTTGTGGCGCTGTTGGTCAGGTCGACGATGTGCAAATGGTTTTGGAGACGCTTTCTGTGTCCTGCAAATTTAGTTAAGCTGGTGTTCCCAGCAACGGCAATACTATGTGTTGCTTCTTTTGTTTTTCCTGTATAATAAGACGACACACAACACAATACTGATTGATATGAGCTTGATCACGTGGAGAGGAGATCTGCAGCTGCAGCCTGCCTGCAATGTACAGTACAGGTGGGGGCGGTGGGAGATGGCCAGCCTAACTAACGCCCAACCCAACCCCAACCCCAGCCAAGATTGAACTAGTGGACGAGCTGACTACTACTCCAGAGCAGGGTTTTTTTTACCGACCGGTTGAACCAAACCGCCGGGGTCCGGTTTCGATTTCCGGACCGATTTTTGATGATTACCGTTTGTTTGGTTTTTGAATTCAAATGAATTCAAATTTTGCAGTTCATCGGTAAAAATCGGTTTAGGAGCGGTATTTAATTTATACCGGCGGGTTTGAGGCGGTATAAATTAAAAACCGCTCGGTAGTTTAAAAACCGACCGAATAAAAAACCCTGGGCCTGATGGGCCTTGCGTCCCGTGCGCGCGATTTTTTTTTCAAACTTCAATTCAAATTTTTTTATACCAAACGAACTCAAATTTGAAAATGTTGCACCGAGTTAGCTTCTATAAATCGCAAACTATTTTACAGTATTTTTCCACGATTTTTTTTAATTTTTAGATTTTGAATTTCTAATCTTTTTAGTAGATATTTTGGCCGGACCGTCCGTAGATTAACCGCTAGTTCCGCGCTGAAACCGACCGTATATAAAACCCTGCTCCAGAGGTGGGCTGAGATAGGAGATTTTTGATGATCATGAGAGTTGCATTGCTGCATTGGAGTGAGAGGGCCGGAAGAGAGGAGGATTCACGGGCGGGCGGGGGCAAAGGAAGGAGCCAAACAAGGAAGCAGCACCCACCCGTGTCGCGTCGTGCGAGCGAGGCTCACGGGTCACTCCCAGCCAAGAGAGAAGATGACACGTTACAGCGAGGCAGCTAGCTAGCCTTCTGATGACACCGCACACCAAGTGCTGTACTACTCCTACACTGCTAGTAATAGATATTTTGTTGTTTTTTCCGTAGATTACTACTAGTTGGAGTTGAGACGGTGACTGCCGACTCTCCCTTGGCCACGAATTTTGATCCAATCTTTCCTCGTCTCTGCTTCTATCTCCTAGAACTTGGTGCCTGAATGCCATGCCTATCCCATATCGATCCCCATGCATGAGCAGCAGAAGTTTCAGAACAACACGGAGTACGTTCTCATGTATGTATACATATACATCCCTCCGTCTCCATGTAAAGAGAGATATTTATACGTACATACGTACTTATAGTATATATGTAAATTGTCGATATAACAAGGTCTTGGTGTATGAAAATGCATGCAAGGTGCCATGGTGGATGGATCGGAGACGGAGTACATACCGTACCATCATCATCATGCGGATGCGAGTGCGGGGGCAAAGGCAGGCATGCATGTGATACAATACAATAATGTATCAGTGTATATATATACTACCAACCAGAAACTGGTAACGGAACGGACAACTAAAAAAGTCAGCCAGGCACCAGCCTGCATGCTCTTGCTCTCATCTCATCAGGCCTCCCTTCACTGTTTCACCAAGGTGGGCAGGCAGTACACGGACCACTGGCCGTTGTCTCTTCTTTTATTTTCTTTCTTTTCTTGTCTCATTTTCCCATATATCTTGCTAGCTGGTACTTTGTGCAAAAAAAAAAAAAAAAAAAAAACACAAGTACATAAACAATGGAATGGAATATCCGAAGAGATAATTAACCACTATACCTCTGAGGCATATGGGAAATCTTAGCTACAAAATGATAACAATGAACCAAAATGGTAATTAAATCTCGATCAAATAATTAGGTTTGGAACTGAATATACACATGCAACTGATCTCAGATACCATCTCAACATTAGAATATGATTTATCAATGTAGGTAGGAACAATGTGAAATTGAGAACACGTCACTTCTTCACTCTCACTCACTGTCCTTAAAACCAGCAAAATCATCTTCACTAGGTGCGTCAACAATTCGACTCACTTTAACTAGATACGTATCTATTTACAAAACAAAAAAAAAACATAATAAAGCAATGCACAAAACAAGAAGAATATATGTACCGGAAGTATATATATTTATACAGAAAAATTACTAGCTAAGTAGCTAGTATTGCTCCTGATGTACAAGTGTACGTATATGTATGTCTGTACCTCCTATATAGTAGTAGTATATAAGAGTAGCACGCGCTCGTACGTACCAGTAGTGTCCTCAGCTCAGCTCACCTCCTTCCACGAGGAGCCAGCCACACGCTCACTCTCCAAGCTCACCCGCCATTGCTAGCTTCTCTAGCTGATCGAAGCGCATATATCGAGCGCGAGCCATGCCACGCCCAGTTTAAGTAATCATCATCAGCGCGAGCGAGGAAGACAAACCACCGTACCGTCATCATCCGCAACAGCGAGCAATGCCGAAGAATTCATGCGCCGGCGGCGGCTGCGAGATCCAAGCCAGCGGCATCAACTACCGCATCGCCGTCTCCAGCCGACAACACCCTCCTCTCAAGGTCTGGAGCCGGTCAGACGACGACGTCCATGTCCAAGACCACCAGGACCACCACAGCGTCCGCCATGTGCTCAGGGACGTCTCCTGCCGCGCGCGCCCCGGAGAGCTGCTCGCCATCGTCGGCCCCAGTGGCGCCGGCAAGTCCACCCTGCTCGAGATCCTCGCTGGCCGCCTCTCCCCGTCCCCGCAGCCCGACGTCCTCCTCCTCGACGGCGCTTCCGCCCACAGCGCGGACCTCCGCCGCGTCTCCGGCTACGTCACCCAGCAGGACGTGCTCTTCCCGCTGCTCACCGTGCGGGAGACGCTGCTCTTCAGCGCGCGCCTCCGCCTAGGCGCGCGCCTGCCCGCCAAGGACATGGACGCCCGCGCCGACGCGCTCCTCGACGACCTCACCCTGCGCCGCGTCGCCGCTACCAGGATCAAGGACCTCTCCGGCGGGGAGCGAAGGCGCGTCTCCATCGGCGTCGAGGCCGTGCATGACCCGCCCGTTCTCATCCTCGACGAGCCCACCTCCGGCCTCGACAGCGCCTCCGCGCTCCAGATCGTCGGCGCGCTCCGTGCCATGGCCGAGACGCGCGGACGCACCGTGCTGCTCAGCATCCACCAGCCGGGAGCGCGCATCGTCAAGATGTTCGACTCCGTCCTCCTGCTGGCCGCCGGATCCGTCCTCCACCAGGGCACCGTCGACCAGCTCCGCGCCCTGCTCGGGGACGCGGGGCTTCACCTGCCCCCGCACGTGGACACCGTCGAGTTCGCCATCGACTCCGTGGACGCGCTCCGCCTCCACCGCCGCCACGCCGGTCTGCAGCAAGAGGCGCCGCCTCCCCAGCTCCAGCCGCCGTCGGGCCGCTGCACGCTGCAGCATCTGTTCCAGCTGCACAGCAAGCAGGTGGCCGACGAGGACACCGCCGCCGTCGTCCCCATAATGGCTAGCGCGGCGACCACGGGCAGACAAACATTCGCCAACTCGCGGGCGCGCGAGGTGGCGGTGCTGTCGCAGCGCTTCTTCAAGAACGTGGCGCGGACGCGGCAGCTCTTCGCGTGCCGCACCGTGTGCATGCTGGTAGCGGGGCTTGCGCTGGGATCCATCTTCTACGACCTCGGCGAGGACAAGGTGGCGGAGCGCGTGGGCCTCTTCGCCTTCCTGCTCACCTTCCTCCTGTCGTCCACCACGGAGGCGCTGCCCATCTTCCTGCAGGAGCGCGACATCCTGGCCAAGGAGACCTCGTCGGGCGCGTACCGGGTGTCGTCGTACGCGGTGGCCAACGCGGTGGTGTTCCTGCCGTTCCAACTTGCGCTGGCCGTCGTGTTCGCGGCGCCGGTGTACTGGCTGTCGGGTCTCCGTCGCACGGCGGCGGCATTCGGCTACTTCCTGCTGGTGATATGGCTGATCCTGTACACGGCGAACTCGGTGGTGGTGTGCTTCGCGGCGGCGGCGCCGGACTTCGTGGTGGGGAACGCGGCGATCCAGGGGTGATGGGCTCCTTCTTCCTCTTCTCGGGCTACTTCATCGCGCGTTCGGCGATGCCGTCGTGCTGGGTGTTCATGCACTACCTGTCGCTGTTCAAGTGGCCGTTCGAGGCGCTGCTTGTGAACGAGTTCGCCGGCGGCGGGAGGTGCGTGGTGCGGGCGCTGGGCGAGTGCGTGGCGACCGGGGACGAGGTGCTGCGGCGCGAGGGGCTCGGGGAAGAGTGCAGGTGGCGCAACGTCGGCGTCATGGTGGCCTTCATGGCGGGCTACAGGGTGTTGGGCTACGCCGTGCTGAGGGTGAGGTGCAGCCTCGCGCTCAACAAGGGGGCCGTGGCCACCGGACCATCCGGCCTCGGCATCAGCCGCCGCCTGAGAAGCCAGCTAGCCACCATGGGTGCCGCTAAGTGGCCCTCGCCGTCTTCGTCTTCTTCGTCCACCCCGCCACCGTGACTGTGACTCGCCCACCTCCTCGCTCCAAGTTTAAATGGCATAATTTGCCAAGCAAATCCACTAGTGTGCTTACTTGTTTTAGCTACCCGGTTGAGCATCCATCCTTTTGCGAGGAGTACATACTTACTATATCTCTTGTATTATTATTATATACTTCGATTCGAATATATAGTAGTAAAAAAAAAACAATATACGCTCTGTTCTCGAAGTGAATTGTATCCTAGTCAGTCAAAAGAATCTAAAAGCACAAATGTGCAGCCGGTGACACGAAGAACCAATAAATGAAAATTTGGAATTGTGTCTCCAACAAATTTGGTGCAGGATCGAACCTGGTTGTATACTCACAGTTAGAGCCGATACACAGGACACGCCTAGCCCTGTATATTGAGCTTAAACTTCAAACAAGTCAACTCTGATTGCTAAATGCTCCTACTCGAGCCTTAGATGCAGCATCCAAAATTCCCTCAGTGCTTCGTTTCAAAAAAAAAGACCAGAGACTTCAGGAACATGCTTGAAAAATCAAGGACGAGGATAGCATACGAAATCGTGAAAATAGAAAGAAAAAAACAGGGTAATGTCAATATAATTGCAAATTTTTTTTATAAATATATATATCAACATAAGAAATACAGACTCTGTCATGAGATCGAAAAACTAACCAGTACAAATGAAATTGGTATTTGGACACGAGCCGCAGGAAATGGGCCATGGCCCATAAAAAAAAGTTGCCCTCGTCTTGTGCGTCCAAAGGCCCATAAAGCGCAGAACACGCACTGGAGGCCGTCTGGTTTGTGTGTTGTATTATCAGGACAAAGAGGCAAAGTTCAGTACTGCATGTAGCCGTGGTCATTTTTTCTTAAAAAAAATCATGCATCGCATGTTCTTCGTTAAGAGAAGTGAAAAAAAAAAATAAGGGCCTCTTTAGCAGAAGGGTTGGCTCCGGCTCTGTGCATGCACGCCACTATAAGCGTTAACACTTAGGGAGCGGGTTTTCTCTCCCTCCCTCCCCTCACTCGACAATGCCAAAAATTTTCTTAAGAAATAACTATATTTTGGGTTCCTCCCGCTCCAGCCCTCAAATATAGAAAGTGCCGCTTACCTTATGAGGAGCCGGAGCCGAGCCCTGCCAAACATGCAAAGTTATTTGGTTGGCCTAGTGGCGAGCAACCATGAGCCACATGGGTTGAACACTGACATGTAGCCATGGACATGTACTGGTACTGCACGGCACGAGCTAGCAGCCGAGGTTCTGCTGAGGATATGTATCTTGCAACTGAAGCAGCGAAAGGCCGGCGCCGGCGCCCGGCGGTGGTCGGTCGGTCATCCACAGCGCCGCGCCTCTCCGCCCTCCGGTGACTTCACGTGCGTGCAGCGTGCACTCACTGCACATGACCACATGGGAAGCCTGAACTCGCACCCTTGCCACTGCCTGATTGGAAGCATCGACTGGCCGGCCCAGCCTGGAGCGCACAACACCAGTTTTCTGCAATACCACTGTTTGGAAATTGCAAGGCACAGTCTTGTTCTTTCTGAAAGTTTGTGTGCGTGTGTCGAACGACCACACCACCTGATCGAAACAGCACGCCATCGAGCCTTACAGTCCTAGGTTAGGTGTGTGAAAACGTATCAGCAGAGTTAACTTGAACCGCGCACCATCTGTATACAAGGAAATTTAGATTGCTAAAATTTCTAACCTTTTACTCACTTTCTCATCACATCACATTAAATACACCAAAAGCACATATGTTTGGAGCCTATAGGTAAAAAAAATAACTAATTACAAACGATATCAGCAGAGTTAACTTTGAACCGCGCATCAATAATATTTACCACTAACAAACGAACGCGTCTTCTGAACATACGGTTCGAAATTTTAGCCATCTAAACAAGGCCGGAAATAGATGCTTCAGCTTTATTTCCAGTGCTTTCAGATACAACTATATCATATTTTTTTTTATTAGAAGTACTAGGATTAAATCTGCGTAGGAAAAACCACTTGTGTATATTAAATAAGATCACACTCGAGTCCAACCGCCCAACTGGTTGCTCTTTCAAATAATTAATTTGCAGAAACGAAGCAGAAAGGTGCCTACTTTTTCTTTACTCTGTTCCAAATTAAAACAAAACAGTGGGGGCGAGGGCAATGCATCAATGTATGTATGTATGTATGTCCTAGCTAGAAGCAACGTTGGAACTGAGGTGAGGTGTGATGCTGACGGCTCCAGCTCCAGCTCCAGCAGGAGGCGGCAGATACATAGTTGCCGAGATGAGGACAGAATTGACAATGAGGCCGGCCGGGCCATGGACGTGGCCTACATGTGTTGTTAGGAGCAACTCCCAGCACTAAGCTTGCTGCGCTAGCTCTGATTTCGACCAGGGACCCAACTAAGCAGCTAGCTACGCCACTATCTTATGAGAGATGTTAAGTTGCAATTCATCTCTGGAGTACCTTGCAAGCAAGACTCTATTGTCCATTCTCTCAGTCTCCTCGGCGCTTAAGCCACTCAACCCCCACTCCCCATTCATTCATTCAATTCCCCTTCTTTTACAACACGTTCCACTCATGATATGGGAGATCAGAGCAAGGGTCAATGTTGTCGCTCTGTGATTCGGCTTTGATTCGTGAATTCGTCCTATATATTATATGACCTCTCTCTCTTTCTCTCTGGTAAAAATAATAATACTACATCTGTTTATAAATAGCTGACGCGTATTCTAATTTCAAAGTTTGATTGTGAAGAAACTTCAGAATATTTAAAATAGAGTAGAAGATGCTAAGTATATATTTTATAACCAAACTGAAAATTATTCAGTGCTAGCTCAATGAGAAGCCGCCTGCAACTGCAAGAGTACTGGCTGGCTGGCCCCACAAAAGATGCTGGCTGGTTGGTTGATGGTAACTTCATTGACAAAACGCTGCTAATCAGGATGGATGACAGTTGGAAGTGAATCATCGTGCTGGTCGGGAGGATTCATCCTCAAGCAAGTGTGTTGTATGTGAGCAATAACAAAGCCATCAAGTTACTGGACGAGATAAGGCTGGCTGGCTGCTATATAGGATAGTCTAGTGCAGGTTAGTTACAGAAAAGCTTCCGAGTTAACCAACAACCAGCACGATCATGACAACATCATTTCCCACGTTAAATCCCCAAAGAACCTTGCAAAATTGAATCATGCGTAATTAGTATTCGTCAAACATGTTGTGGCGCACAATAACTGACAGATGAACAAGGACTGGTAGGTAAAGGTAAGCACGTCTGTCTGATCACTAGCCGTGAATTTAGTCTGAACTGAATTTCAGAGCACACAATTTATGAACCAACTGAAACAATACCACAAAAAAAATCCATAAACTATTTATTATTTTCTTTGTTCATACTAGTTCAGTAGAACAATGATAGTGAAACATACCTGCTACTATAACCTACCATAACTTCTTGTAGACTGGATATTCTTTCAACCAATCAAGTTGCAGCCTTACAAGCTGGTCTGCGTACAACTGCACCGGCCATGTTGTACAACTACAAGTATGCATCACACATGGCTGCAGGGGCCCCAAAAAGACATGTTTGAAGTACTGCTACTGCATCGGCAACAGAACAGTGACCCTCAAGTCCTCCCTGCAGTTGCAGTACAGAAAAATGCTATGCTGCCTTTTGAGGCTTGGCAATCAAGCAAGGTTGGTCGGGTGTCATCGAGTGGGAAAGTGGGCTCTCCCATTCATCACCACCAATCCGCAAAAGAAATCTATAAGACGGACCTCCCACGAAGTGCAGAGAGTTAGTTCCAAGGAAAAAGACCATGGCCAGGTGCGGTCCTCCGATGCCTGCATGGAGCTAGATGTCATGATCTTGTGAGGACTGCATTGCAGCTCTGGTGAAGAAGTGTGAGCAAGATCTTGGAGAGAGGCTGTGTAGAGCTGTAAACAAGGTATGCGCTTTTGGTTCACATCATTCTCCCATTTTGTTTCCTTTTTTTCCACCCTGAAAATCTGGTGCCCCCTGCTATGTTGCACTGTAAATATACAAAATCATGCTAAATTTCTCAGTAACTGCTGAATTGTGCAGTAATATAATTTTTTCTGAACATTAATTTTAGACCTTTCATGCCAACTTTAACCTACAGGATTCAATTAACTCAGTTACCTTGTACATCATACAGGATTCGATTAATCTCAGTTACCTTGTATATCAACTCTTTGCTGTTACTCCGCCGCTTTAAAGCCACTACTACACTGCAAAAATAAATACAGTAGAAATGACAGTGATGTCGGGTACCGTAATAAGTCCCGTTGTTCATGGAATTACAGAGGCCTCCTGGCAGGGAGAAATGTTAAAGGACGATAGCAAGGAGAAATGTTAAGGAGAAGATGGGTAAGAAGGGAAATTGGTTCACTGCACTCAAGAAGGCCTTCACCACAAGCCCCAAGGAGAAGCCACCAAATGTAAGCTGGTACTCAAAAATCGATCCTAATTAACTGATTAATTATATCTATGTATGCATCCTTTAGCTACATTTCAAAGCAGATTTTCTCACCAACTCAAGTGGTTGTTGTACCATTTTGCAACCAGCAAATGTGAAAGGAAGTCAAAAGATCTTGGATTGGATGTTGATTCCTGTGGAGTAACGTGCTCGATCAATGGCAAATTGGCATGCAGGTGCATCAGCTCGTAGCGCAGTACCCGTCTTCGCACGGGCACGGCAGGGACAAGAAGCGATGGGGAGGCTTCGGGCGGTCGCGGCCGCACGCGGAGCCGGCGTCGCCGGCGGCGGGCGCGCTGATCAACATCCCGCTGTATCGCGAGCCGAGCAGCATCGAGAAGATCCTCGGCGACGCGGAGATGGACCAGCAGCGCCAGTACTACGCCGCCACCAGGGCGCAGTACCAGATCACGCCGGCGAGGCCCACCACCACCGCCGTCGCCGCCAGTGCTGCCTCTGCTGCCGCGCCGCTGCCACAGCCGGTGGTGGGAACAGCACGTGAGCGTGAGCGCGGCAGAGAGGACAAGCCGGCGGCCGTGGTGCTCCCGCTGCCGCCGCCGTCGCCTCCGCCGCTGATCAGGAGGTTCGACCATGACAGGGAGCAGCAGCAGAAGCTGCAGCTGCAGCCGCAGAGCAGGGCCGAGACGGAGTGGCGGCGGCCGCAGCAGCAGCAGCCGCCGAGGCGGCACCGCGCGGCGAGACAGCGCGCCGCGCCGCCGGACCGCGCGCGCGCCGCGGCCGTGTCGATCCAGTCCGCGTTCCGGGGCTACATGGCAAGTCCACCTCGTCGCTTATTGCTCTTCGACGCGTCGATGCGGTTGGTTGTGACGTCGCGCGTTTTTTAATGGTGGTGGCTGCAGGCGCGGCGGAACTACCGGTCGCTGCGCGGGCTGATCCGGCTGCAGGGCGTAATGCGCGGCGCCAGCGTGCGGCGGCAGACGGCGCAGGCGATGCGGTGCATGCAGACGCTGGTCCGCGTGCAGGCGCAGGTGCGCGCCAGCCGCGTGGAGGCCATGGAGCGGCGCAACCGGCAGCACCACAGCGCCATGCTCAGGGACGGCGGCAGGTGGCGCGCCGGCTCTCAGGTACGTACTAGTCTACATCACCGACACTAGACGTGCTCCATGGCTTTCCTGTCCTTTGATCACCTCAGCTTCTCTCTCCGGCCGGTGCGATCCAACGCGTGCAGGACGGCGGCATCTGGGATGACAGCCGGCTGACGCGGGAGGAGGCCGACGCGCGGACGAAGCGGAAGGTGGAGGCCGTGATCA
Source organism: Hyparrhenia diplandra (assembly GCA_015847255.1). Classification (NCBI taxonomy): domain Eukaryota; kingdom Viridiplantae; phylum Streptophyta; class Magnoliopsida; order Poales; family Poaceae; genus Hyparrhenia; species Hyparrhenia diplandra. The sequence goes on along the minus strand of JADLZK010011539.1, from coordinate 9,985 downwards.
AGCGCGAGAGGGCCCTCGCCTACGCCTACTCCCATCAGGTACGATGCTGTAGCACACGTAACCCGTTTTCATCGCCGCCATGGACATGGACATGGAACCGAAAAGCCACAGCTTTGTGGTGAACTGGTGATCGGCCACCTAAAAGCAAAGCAGGCGGTGGTGCGCCGTCGCTGTTTGGCAGGGGTTGGATCGAGTTGGGATTTTTCTCGCTATCACACTCACCCGCACCGACTGACGTGCGCTGTTTGTTTGTTGTCCTGTTCCTGTCCTTTTGGCAATGGTGTCGGCGGCGATGACGGCAGCTGCTAAAGGCGACACCGATGGCGGCCCACGCGATCCTGGCGGACCTGCAGTCGGGCCGGAGCCCCTGGTGGTGGACGCCCATCGAGCGCAACCACGAGCCGGGGCCTACCGCACCGTGGAGCCCGCCAGCAGCAAGCCCCGGCCGGCGTTCGCCATCGCCCACCGCGACACGACGACGACGACGCCAATGGCGATGACGACGGCTGCGACGACGCCGGCGCGGTCGGTGGTGTCGGCCTACTCCAAGACAAGGGGCACGAGGCCCGTGACCAAGGTGGGAGCCGCGCCGCCGCCGTTGAGCCGTGCGGAGAGCATCCGCGACGACGAGAGCCTGACGAGCTGCCCGGCGTTCGGCAGCGTGCCCAACTACATGACGCCCACGCTGTCGGCGTCCGCCAAGGCGCGGGCGCGGGCGCACCTGCAGCAGCAGCAGCAGAAGGCGGCCCAGGAGAAGCCCAGGTTCTCGTTCGGGCTGGGCCAGAGCATCGGCAGCTGGGCCAAGAGCCCGTTCTGGAAGGCCGGCGGCGGTGGCGGGATGCCGTCGTCGAGGCTGGCCACGCCGGCGGCGTCGGTGGCCGGCGGGCGGCACCGGTCGACGCGGTCGATCAGCGGTCTCAGCGTGGACTCCACCGTGTCCATGCCGGCCGGGCTCGGCAGGAGGCCCTTCAAGTAGATATATACACGTGGCGGACTCACCGTTGCTTGCATTGCATTCTTCTTCTTCTTCCATGCATCTCCTTTCGACGCATTTGTGCTTGGAATTTGTACGTACGTAATTGGTGGTGTGGCTTGTTGTGGGTTACCATTGCGTTTGCTGATTCGCTGTGCTTTACTAGCTTCCTGGTTGCTGGCTCCTTTGTCACCAGCCTTGTTTTGGTTTTTGAGGGGCCAGTGAGTTGTAGCCTGTAAACTCGGCGAATCCATCGAACAACCCTGCATGCGTTAAGTTCATTCTTTTGTCAATTTCCATGGGATGCGATGCACATTCGTTTTAGTTGATCGTGCCACTGAAGAGGAAAATGAAAAAACAAAAACAATCATGTTGTTGGGAGGAGCAATATATTGTACTTTGTCGACATGTAATGTGGATCCAATAGTCGATCGCTTCGGTCTATGTTATATTGCCAACCTTTTTGTCTGAATTTTATAACAAAAGATATATTGACATCTATGAGATCAACCAAATGCATATTCATTGTAGATATTATATTCTTTATTCTTCTCAATAAGTTCCTTGTGTTGAGTTTGGCTACGAGAAAAATCTAGAAAAAAGTTGTCATTACCTAGATTAGATTGCTTCAAGCCCAAAGTCAAGGGAAAAGCGGGGCAAGCTTTTGAGTTACCAATGAAAATGGAGTAATAGCTTTCCCTACTGCTGTACAAAGTGGATCCCCATGAGTAGCACCAATTGTCATTGAGTTTTTCATTCCATAATCCCTCTTGTATAATAGTTTCGACCTTCATAAATGAGGATGTAGGCATTCCTCTGTGGTTTGGCCGAATATCATGTTAAATTCTTTGTGGCTCACATGCTTGTTGTTGTTGGGATTACTTGTTTCACTATTTCACACGTCCTTATCTAGGGTTTCCTTTTGATCTCTCTCTTTGATGGAGTTTCTAGCCAAAGGGTACCAAAACTTTCTTCATATCTTAGGGAAGTGTAATAATTCGGTGATTCAAAACTAGAGCTAAATTTATTGAATTCATAGTTTCTATGATCTTCAAAAGTCTCGACAAAGATTGTAAGTTTTGATCAATGTTTGAAAACTTTGGGATTTTTATCGATGCGTTGCTTTAAGTTTTTGTAAGAATTTTTCAGATCATGTTATTCACCCCTTTTAGGTATTGTTGATCCTAGAGCTGAGCAATGCATCAACTACTTCGGTTTTGATTGCCATGAAACTTCAGTTTGGGATAGTGTAGAACCAATTAGTGAAAGCAAAACATAGAAACCAATGAAATCTGTTTTGGTTTTCACAACATACATGTGAATTGCTCGTCATGGGTTAGTAACGTGTTGCGGTGATCAACGACGTGGTCATGCTCCTCCTACTACATGCTAACGAGGGACCGCGTGGGACAAAATTTTAGGGCCTAATAGTTGTTTAGTTGTGGGCCAAATTGAAGCGACATTTTTCTATTGAGTTGGGTGAATCAAAAAATGGTGTGCTAGTGTATCCATGGCGACGTTGTGTGTTGTTTTATTCAAAAGTCATCGGTGAAACAAACTTGACAACTTCTCTTGGCACGACATTGTGATATAGTAAAGTTCGGGTGTATTGGTTGTTCGTTTTTTTTTTCGCTCGGTAACCAAACAAAATGCCAAACACCGAACTAGACAAAACCAAGAACTAAAGCCAATTCCAAACACAAGAAAAGATCAATACTTCATTTTGGTCTAGCTCAGTTTGGTTTTTGATTTCCGATTTAAAACTACCTAGACCTAGTTGTTTCCTTTAGGCTTGTTGGACAATTGGAGAGAGTGACCATGTGGTGGTGTTAAAATGGGAAGTGAATGAATGTTCCGTATAGATCCCATGAGGAAAATACCATCCGAGTGGTTTCTAGTGCTCGCTCATTAAATAGGGTTTGCGACCATTTAAGATGTATGAACCGCTAAATATGTTAATAGATTTGATGAGAAAGTAACACATGATGAAGTCAAACACGTTTATTGCATTAATTCAACTGTCACTTTGTATTACAGGTGCATCAAGCCTCTAGTGGATGATGTTGGTAACACACTAGTGGTTCTTGACAAAAAAGGCCTCATGTGTGTGTTAACGCTAGTTCAACAGAAGTAAGCTTTATGGATTAATCTCAATAAACATTTTCATGAGGAAAGTAACCATGTGGGACCTGCTATATCTTCATCTCTATTTTTATTAATTCCAAAATATGTAACATGTCTTCAAGGTAGAAAAAAATTGTATGAACCGGCTTTTGGAAGTTTTGGAGGGTTTGTTTGTTTTCTTGAGTTTGTTCTTATAAGAAGAAAGGAAAGGGAGCAAAGCGGCAAAGGGAGGGGAATAATATTGAAGGTTGAGGGAGGAAAAGGATAGTAGCCAAGCATTTATGTCGTGTAGTCGTTAAAATAGAAAGTGACGAATACTACATATGGATCCCACGTGGAAAAGACCCGAGTGTTTTCTAGCACTCACACATTAAGGCCTCGTTTGGCTGTACGAGTGTTGGGCCGGGTTAGGCGTGGATTCAGCCAATCCGTGGAAACTAACCCACGTCGGGGTGAGGATCCACGACGGCCCAATTTGTGCGTTTGGCTGCAAGAGTGTTGCCAACTGATACACGTAGATACACCTAGATACACCCGAATACACCGGTGCCAGAAAAATCTCCACCGGACTCGTGTTTCTTCTCGGACGCGAGACGCGAACGCTACAGCGACGGCGCTCCGCCTCCGGCCGCCTCCACGTCGGTGCTCCGCCTCCGGCCGCCTCCACGCCGGTGCTGCTCCGGCCGCTGCCACGCCGGTGCCGCTCCTGCCGGGTACCTGCTCGTCATCATCGCTCCGGCCGACTGCTCCTCGTCGCCCCCCTCCTCGTCGCTTCGATTCCACTCTGGCTTGTTGAATCTGCTCTGGTATGCCTCTCCCTCCCCCTCCTCTTCCTTTTGTCTCCTGATGATTCACTTCTTTGTGGTTAGGGTTTCGATTTCACCTTCCTTTTGCCACCAATCTAGTAGAGTCGGATTCGGTAGAGTCAGATCTGGTTGATAGCAATTTCTTTTGGTGCTGAATAGGTAGATCTTTGCATCTCGATCTGAATATGGATATTTTGGACTGAACTTTTTGTTTCTTGGTAGAAGTATTCTGTGACTTATGAACTTTTTGATGATTCCTAGTAGTAGCAGCAGCTAGCACTTCGTGTGATGGTTTCGTAGTTCTGTAGCTTGGCAGTTCTTACTGAATGTAGTCTGTCAATGCATACACAACCATGTACTGTGTATAGATTTTTTTAAAAAAATATATGATATGTATAGTATGGTTCAAGCTTCAGATATAGAATATTGAGACTTAATGATTGGTGCTGTAGTCCTATTTGTTAGCTGCATATTTGATCCATGCACTCTTATTCCACCATTCAGGTGTCCATCTGATAAACCATATGCGGATGAGTTGTCCAGCATGCTTGAATGCATTCCAAAATTATTAAAAACAAAAAAAAACTATTGATCTTGGGCTCATGCTGATAATAGCTCGTGTTGATCGTTGACAGGCCAAAAGCTTAGCAGCACCTAAGCTGAATCATACTCATACTGTTCAGTGTCTTTGTTGTTTGGCTTGACAGGCCAAAAATTTCTGTGTGGTCCTGTCACCTGTGTGGTCCTGTTATCCCTGTAGAGTAGTCTAGGTTGATGTATGTGTTCAATCGATGGAAACACTCCAGGGGCTTGTTTGTAGTGAAGTTTTTTTGAAGTATAAATTATTAATGCAGTGGTTATTGATAGGTGCACTTTCTTCTGCTAGCTGCAGCTAGCACCCTTGCCTTGCACCAGTGAACTGCAGGTGGCTGGCTGCTGCTGCTGCAGCCATAGCACTACTGAACTTGTGTTATTTTCAACAAGGTTCCTTGTGATAAATCCATGTTATTTTCAGCAAGGTTCCTTGTGTTAGGTAGCACCAGTGAAAGCCTTGCCTATAGGCATATGATAAATCCATGTTATTTTCAGCAAGGTTCCTTGTGTTATGTAGCAAACATAGAGAAGCCAATTTGTCTTGTAATTTGTGAGAACTGTGACATGAAAAGCACATTTTTTAGCAAGGTTTCTTGTGTCACTTCTCTGAACCCTCCTGCCTTGTGTTACTGTGTTGCCAACTATTCTTTGCTAGCCATATTAAATGTATTTGTGGATCTGCTGCATGTACGGTGTCTTTGCATTAGTCCCTTATTGCAATCGTAGCAGTAGTTCGGAAGATTAGTAGAAAATGCTATCTTTGTCTGTTTCTTCAGTTCAGAGTTTTTCTATTCCAGTGCAGTTCAGCTATTCCAAAGCAGCTGCCTTGCATCTTTCTGTATTGTTAAAATTATTTGCTTGGACGAACCAGTGCAGTTATAGTAGTTCCAAATTCCAGTAATTTCCAAGTTTCCTTGCTCTGTTCTCTAGTTTTTTTTGTGTTTGTTAGCAGCCAGTTTCTTACAGCAGATATGGAGCCAATAAAATTTTTGCTTTGTGCTTTTTGCTTCAGGTGATGCAGGGGAAAAAGTGCCAATGAAAGTCAGGAGGAGATGTGCTGCTACTGAGTTGTCTCCAAAAAAAAGTTAAAATTATTTTCTTGGATGGTTCACCACAGCAGTTATTCATAGATAGAACACCTAGTAGACTTCAAAATTATACCTCTGTAGCAGAGTTAGCTGTCAAGTTATCTATTTCAAATACTTGGATATGTATGTCTGGTGTGTGTTGTTTTTTTGCTTGGATTTGATTTTTTTTTTCCTAGAATATGTATCCTTTTAAATTTCAAGTTAGCAGAATTTTCTTCAAATTCCATAGTTTATATATCCTTTTTTATTTTTTTTCTTGGTCTAGGTGGAACTCGTATTTTTTTTTATTATATCTTATAATATTTCAGCATCCTTTTGAATCATATACTTGCTCGGCAGAGGCATTGTATGTTTTTTTTTGGCTTTGGCATTCAAATCCAAGTGAAACCTGAACGTAGCATAGCTAGACACACGTCCTTCCAAATGTGCTTGTGCGGGAGGTTTTGACCGAGACGTGGGTTGGGTGGACGGAGTGGATTAATCAAATCCACGCAGGGAGCAGGTCACACGTGTTTGAAAAACGCTAACAGCCAAACGAGGCCTAATAGGGTTTTCGATCATTTAGGGTGTATCAACTTCCAAATATATTAATAAACTAGGTAAATGCCCGTGCGTTGCGGCAGGAACAAAGCTAATGATCTGATAACTTAAATGTGGATGTGTTGTACTATTTCCTAAACATGATCAACCTGCTCGTTTCCCATTCTACAGCTGCAATACCACTATGCTACAATATTTCAGTAGAAAATTCAAATTGCAAGCTCTAACAACTATAAATTTGAAATTGAAATAATGTTCAGATGACTTTACATATCTGTTACCATCCCATAAATACCCATAAATAGAGTTTTACCTGAGTACTCCTATGCTGCAATATTCTGAGCATTCCTTATCTCTATTTTACAGTTCACATTCACTATACAGTTATATCTATACAAATAAATGGAAGGCAACAGAGAATACACCACCAAACTGGCATTTTTTGTTTTATAAAATACATATGACAACTCCTATAGCTTACTAAATATTGTATGGAATCAATTCCAACCATTGTACAGGAAAATAAAAGGCATGATCCAAGTGCTTATCTTATGTCATCAGCAATCACAAAGGCACAAGAGTGAGACTATATAGCCAAGGCATCCTGTAGAACAATGCTATGTCAATTGTCAACAAATTTACCACAATTCCATTGCATACATGACATAGTAAAAAAACTAACAACAAACTTAACCAAAAAAAAAAAAGAAGACATGAATGAGATAGGTGGAAACCGGTGAACATGAAACATGTGGAACTAACTTGAACATGTAACGCAATAAGAGCTAAAAGTTCATTACCACAACTAAATTGGGAGGGGGTCATGTTACAAAATACTAAGAAATAAATAAAAAAGTTCTTGCAAAAAAAAAGAATAGCTAAAGGTTCATATTTCATATATAAATCAGTTCTTGTGCACCGGAGCAACTCAATGCAAAAGGGAGACTGTTGTTGGTGCAGATTTCACTGCAGTCTAAAAAACAGATTAGCTGTTTGTGCATGTACCAAATGGTGCCGAGAGTGCACCAAAGCGGCATCAGTCGTCAGTCATCTTGCCACCTGCCCATGCTATAAAGCTATCCTGTTAAAAATCCTGCAGGCAGAAGGTCATGTTTAGCAAGTACCAGGAGAAATGGAGAACTGATAATGTAACTGATGGTAGTTGATGGTACAATGCAAGAACCATAGAGTTTGGCTCAGTCAAAACTCATTAGTGTTGTCAAGCTCAAAGGTTTGTGTTATCTTTTTGGGCTCCAACGGCTGGCACTCGTCTAAATCCTTCTTGAAGTCCTATGCTGACAGGTGGGCATAAGCAGTCAGGCATAAACTGCTGATTTTCAGTGGATGAGTGTAGCAGGTTCCTACATCTTCCTCAACTGTTGGAATAAATTGGTCAGTGAAGGGATGAGCTTTTATATGAGATTATCCACGATTTGCCAATAAGTGCCAGATTAAATCCTGTTCATAGTTTGAGACAGATCAAATTTTACACCATTAGGCAAACCGGGCCACCGGTGAACAACCTGTAGCAAGAATGGTGTCAGACTTTAAAACTGGTAGCAGCATCTACTGATTCAGAGCCAAAGCTTCGCTTTGTTTCAGTAACGCCGAAATAGCTAGATCATGAAATCAAAATTTATTCATTTATCCGACACCATGACTGTACAACATTATAGAACCATAGTATCCTGGCTGTATGGAAAAAACCAATAAATAGTAGAAATAACTGGTCACTCAAGGACTTACTTGAGGCTCATAGATGGAGTGTGAATAAAAAATTTGGTCTTAACATTAACCCATTAACCTGTAAAACAGAGGGATAAATAAGATAGTCAGGGAAGATAGACAGGGCAGCTGATAAACACATTGAGAACTACCAAGCAAATGGCATCCTATTTCTAGAAAAAAAAAAAGATAACAGAAGACTAAAGACATTTTCAAGTAGCCATGAAGCCTCAAAATGATTCAAGAATATGATCACTAAATATTCAAGTCGCCAGACATCTATGTTCACAGCTCAGAATCTTCTGTCAGTGGAACTGAACTAAAAGTCCTCTTGTGTCAGGGAGTGAAAATTGAAGTCCTCATTACGTGCTTTATTCAGGTCAAGCACGAGTCTGAAAATCACAGGATTTTTTAATTGCAGCATAGCTGCAGTTTCATGTAACTGTCCTTTACCATATATATTAAGTTTATAATTTGGAAGGGATATACAAAATTTGATCTGAACACATGGAGATAGTATGAAAGTGGATTTTGTATGCATGTACACGAGGACTTCACATATCCTTCGATCCTAGGAAACGTATTGTCAAAACAGACATATTATGGAACTTGCCATCACTTATTAGTCACAAATGAAGAATTGTTTGAAAGACAGTAATTCAGTTTTCGCATCTTCAATTTGCAAATTTAACAGCAGAGCAGTCCAAGCAATGTGCAAATATCCCTAAATCTAAGGATGAACACAAATACACAATGGTTGGGTAGTGGCTACCCTGGTACAGTACGATAATATCCTGACAGCCCACATTCCATGGACCAATGCCTTAATATTTATTTTTTATTTTAATTTTGTATCGATTGTATGCTTTACAATGTACATTGGGAACAAAATGAAGGATAGCACTAAGAAAAAAGAACACATTTTTAATCTGGAAGTTGTATTTTTGATAAATGGAGCTGCTCCAAATGATATAATTGAGGTGTCCTATCTTGCATCAGAGAAATGAAACAACAGAGGATAGTAGGGGGCAAAAGGACTCACATTTTCGTTTTGGGACTGTGAGCAAGATACCATGTACTAACTCTTAACCAGTGACAATCAATGCCTAAAAAATCACTAATACCTCGATGGTTTCACGATTCAATGTAAAAGTAGCTTGGAAATCCTATGTTTTACAAAGCAGGAGGGAGGGAGCACTCACTGACGATGGCCTGGCAGTAAGCCTGTAGCATGGCCCTGCCTACCACTGCTCCGCCCATGACGATCAGATTTGCGAGGAGCCTGCCTGCCTGTGTGCTGGAGACCAGAAGCGTCAAGCGCAAGACAAATGGGCCTGTTTGGTTTGTTGTTCGGATGTGGCCTGGCTAGAACTCTTGGCTTAGTCACTGCCGACCTGGATTCTGCAATACAGAGACACTTTGTTTGGTTGATGTGCAAGTTAAGCATGCACCGTTTAGAGCTCCCTCCCTCCCTCCCTCCTGCACCGTTTACTGCAATACACAGACACTTTGTTTAGGTGCCATGCCATGTTGCAGTAACCTCATCTTTGTTTGGGGAGCTTACCAACTTCATTTGCAGCTAGGCATTTTGTCGAACACTGGACAGCGTACCTGATCATGGCCAGGACGAACGACCCGCTGCCTCCATTGCCAGTGGCGACGAGCTCCCTCACCGTGTGCTGCCTCAATTGCCGGTGACGAACACCCGCTGCCTCTGCTGCACCTCGGCGTCGCGCTGCAGAGCACCTCGTCAGGAGGGACGTCGCACCAGACCTCCTTGAAGAACTACTGCACGGCGGCCTCGTCGAGCTTCTGGGCCTCCTTGAAGCTCTAGCGACCGACGACGACGGCGAGGCGAGGCCCCAGCGAGTTGCCGGTGGGTTTGGGGCCCCTTCCAGCCGCGGTTGTCGATGATTGGGGGAGCGGGTCGCCGTGGGGCCTTCCAGCCGCCGCGGTCGCAGCCAGGGAAGGAGGACAGTTCGCCGGGGAGGGAGCGGGTGCCTTCCAGCGCGTCCGTCGCGGATGGGGCCGTGAACATGCGGTTGTGTAGACGGGAGTAGGCAGCGGGGGCGAGTGGGCGTCGTGCGCGGGAGTGGTGGCGGTTCCACGGTAGATCTCCGTGATTGGAGCACCGG
>JADLZK010011538.1:0-102133 GCA_015847255.1 Hyparrhenia diplandra | reverse complement strand
GATCTCTAGATTGGTTTTGGCTAATTGATGACATCCTTAGGACTAATCTCTATGCTAAGTGTTGTTTAGTTGGAGATTGGCCAAGCCAAGGACGATGCACGTGGTCATGGTGGATGGATCGAGATGATTCAAATGATGATCAAGTGCATGACTTGGGTGGATGGTGGATCAAAATGGGCTCAAGGCAAAGGTATATCCATAGGGCCATTTTGATTTTACACTCAAGACACCATAGAGGGTGTGAGTGATTATAGGATCGATAAGCCGTACTATAAAGAGGGGAAAACTATTGTACATATCGGTCCTCATGTGCCTCTAGGTTCAAAATCATTTGCATGCATTTTAACCAAAGAGAGCTAACCCAACCTTCAAAATTGATTGTGAAAATGCTAACACACGAGCACATGGTGATGTACACATGGTGGTGTTGGCTCATTTGCGAAGGCGGTGATGGCTTGCGGGGTTGAGATGGGTTTGGGTACGCTCACCCTCCCGCCCGAGCTTCGAGGCGGATTCGGCGCTTTGAGAAAATGAAACGTCTATTTTCTATTGCGGCCGGATGCATCGTGGTGGTAAAAACATGCTAGTCCTTGTTCTCAAGTTGGTACACTTGGTGGATAGCATGTCGAAGCAAAAGCGGCGAAAGAAACGAAAAAATTCGCTGCTTTCCGAGTCGGCCGGACCCGGTGACGGACTCGACGGGCCTTTACCGTGACCCAGCGTCCGGCGGAGAGCATGTTTTTCGGTGGTTCGCCGAGGAAGCGACGGACGCGCCGGCCGGATGCTTCGGTGCTGACCGGGAAGCACCGATCGGACCCGCGTGACCGGACCTTCGGGTGCTTCGGTCGGCGATCCGGTTGGGGTTGTCGGTTGTGACCGGACCCACCGACGGACTCACCGGTGAGTCCGGTCGATCTTGTCCGATCGGGCTGATTTGTCGCGTGGATTGCACCCCAACGGCCACATTTCGTGGTGGGGGTATTTATACCCCTTTGGCCGGCTCTTGAAGGTCTCTTGGACATTTGAAATCATTCCTAACACCTCTAGAGCTGAGCACACCCTCTCTCCCTCCCTCCTCCTCTTGCTTGTGAGCATCATTCTAGTGAGTTGAGGTGATTCAAGTGCACTTTGCTTTGATCTTTGCATCTAGTGGCACTTGGGGATCGTTGTGAGCGGTGGTTTTCTTGTTGCTCTTGGAGAGCACCACTCCTAACCGGCTTGGTGATTGGTGGAGGCGTTGGCAAGAGAAGATGTATGTTCTTGGCCACCTCCCGGTGATTTGTGAGAGGGTCACACACTCCTCGTCGGGAAGACAAAGTGTGAGTAATTCATTGCTCGTGTCTTGGGTACCTCTCATTTGCATTGGGTGCGAAAGTCTAAAAGGCATTTGGCTTGGGTGAGCTCCACCTCGACCCACACGTGAGAAGGTCGGCTGCGACAATCTTGAGATTAGCTTGAGGGTGCTCAAGTGAACCGGGTTAAATCATTGTGTCTCTTGTCATCCATTGGTGATTGGCTTCATTGTTCATATTGATATTCATCTCACGGTGATTGGTTGACTTACCTCGACACATTGGTATAAAACCTCCTCTCTACCTTGCATTTACTTTGACATATATATTGTGCTTGTGTAGCTTGTGTAGAATTGCTTAGTTGCTAGAGTAATTAGCTTGTTCTCCTAGTTGGTAAAGTAGGACTTAGCATCTTGAGTGAACTAGAGATCATAGCAACTAGAATTGTCAATAGGAGGCTTGCCGACAAGTAGAAACTAGAGCAAGCGCGTTTATCGCCTTTTGTAATTCTAACAAGTTTGTCTAGTATTTTGTAGAAAATTTTATTAGGCTATTCACCCCCCCCCTCCTGCCATTTAGGACCTTTTAACCTAGCGCCGCCGCCTCTGCGACACCGTCACGGCGCCGCCCGGGCGGCCGCCGCCGCCCTTTCCCTCTTCTTCCTCCTCCCTACGGCCCCCAACAGCCCTAACCACCGTTTACACCATCATCGCCGTTGTCAAGTTCGCCGCCGACGTGTCTCGGTCGCCGGAATCCTTGCGGTCTGTGATAGTCGATAAATTAATCTTTTAATAAAATTTATTACACGAGTAAAAGTGTGTTTTGTCTGCTGTATAAGAGCGAGCAAATTTTATAGCCAAACAAATGTTGACGGAGTGGTGGTCTTAGATATAAGTGAACTAGTTGGATGGCGCGCCTTTTGCGCGCCAACACGGAAGAAGATCGGAGGTTGAAAACATTACATGGCACCAATAACAAAGAGGACAAGCAGTTACGATCGTGAATTTGTACACATGAAAGATTGTATAGGAAGGTAATCGTATAGTATTGCGAACCAAAGAAAATAAAAGCTCCACCGCATTCAGAACATCTCAATAGTTCCAGTGTTTTAGAATCTACAGGATTGCACTATCCACTGTATCCTATTTCAGTTTTTCTTTTCTATTCCTCTACTTTTGGAATTCCATTTTCTATTCCTCCATTTTGCATTCCTTTTTCTGTTAATCTATTTTGCATTGCTTTGTTCCAAACAAGCTGATAGTTGACCTCAGATGTACTTTTTGTTGGGCTTCATCTTGCGTTTTACCCGACCTATTGTTGGTATTTATTAAGCCCACAGAAATATTGAAGACGAATAATCCGCAAACGCACGGATACCGTTGTAGCCTTCACCCGGAGGATTTTAAATACCGTATCCACAGGGAAACGTGTGAGGGAGATTACGATCTAATCTTAACCCAGAGTAGCACAAGACTTGAGAAGGTTGAGAGTTTAGAGGTGATTACTAAGATATCTGATCCTACTCTTAGTAAATTATGCCTTCTACTGTTCTATCTGGGGACATCACATAGGGAGAAACACCAACAAAGGATGATTCGTCTAGAGATAAATCACACTAGTTCTATAGACGGGAGGTGGAATACAAAGGGTCAACGACGCTCTACCTAGGAGCTATCACCGCGCGATCTACCACCGATCCGGAATATAGGATGAACCTAACGAGATACCCGAGCCTAAGCACCACGCTTACACTACAAATATTACCTTAACCTAAGGCCTTAGATTAAAGTACTCAAAAGAGACTTGCAGATCAGAAGATCAATATAAACAATGTTGCTTACTAAAAGAAGAAGTTGATTACCAGAGTAACTCCAGGCGTAGGTTAACTTCCACCGAGGTACAAGTTGTAGAGGTAGCACCGACAGGCCGACACCTCCTCAGGTTCCTTCCCTCTCTCTCTCTCTCTCTCTCTCTCTCTCTTGTTCTAAAGACTAGATCTAATCCCTCTTGAATGCTAGCTCATCCAGTTCTAGTTCTAATCTAGACCTAGGGGGAGACTCAGGGCCTCAGCCTGTTGATAATGAGTGATAATGAATTAGGGTTTCACCAAGGGGTTAGGGGTCTCAAGATATAGCCCCTCGAGGATGCACCACAGCCCTTGGATCAAACCGACCTTGATAAACAGCATAGATCTCTTCCCAATGGCGGTTGTGAACCGACCTAACAAGCTTAGGATGCCTGGTGGGCCCCTCAGGGCGGCCGCCCCGCTTGCACAGGTGGGGCCCCACCGAGTGGTCCCGTGTTCTCGTGTCTTCTAGAGTCTTCTTGCGTGGGTTTCAAGTTGAGTTGCGTTGTGGACACGTCTTTATGTCGTAGGGCTTGCAAACTCTGGTGTTTTCATGTTTAATACCTGAAAATATATAAATCACCAAAACTCGTGGAATTATGTCAGTAAAGCCCCTAGTCTATGTGATTATTTATTTTATGTCATTATTTCATATTTAGTTGACTATTAATATTATGCTATAACAGGTGTGAACACCTATGCTCCTCATCCGGTTCTTTCCTATAGCATGTAGCATGCACCTCTCTCGCTCCTTCGATGGTAGTGGCACACTGGCACCTACATTTCCCAGCTTAGCAATGACAGAGTTGGTGCTATAAAAGTAGTGTGACATTATGGTATTATGTAAGAACACACCGAGGATGTCTATCGACTCAGGCAATTGGTATAAAAAACAACCAGTAAATAAAAGTTGGAACTACATTTATGCTTATTTCTAAAAAATATCTACATAGGTTCACAGTGCAGGGTGGTCACTTTAGGCAGAGTTAAAGGAGGATGCAGAAGACATCCCGGGGCTTAGAGGCTACCCAAAAAAATGGTGCCGGTCATGAATAGATAAAGGAAGTTCGTAATATATTCCAGTAATCTGGCCCTTGACATCACCAAATTCATAACACATGTGCTTCTGACCTAAAAAATACCAATAAAAAAAGAACATGGATACCAAAACAGATCATGATGAAGTGCTGGTATACTTTAAGAAAACACGCATGGTAAGAAGGTTAAGTATAAGAAACTAAAAATGAGTGTTGTATGTTGGTGCTAACCTAGCATCTCCATTAGGTAGATAAATACAAATCTAAAAGAACCAAAAAGCCTAACCACCATAATTTTCAGATAAGTTGGCACAATGATCAAAGAGTGTACATCGATCAGGTAACGCAAAGGGAAAAAGGCAATGAGACAGGATTTGAAGAGCATACCAGATGTACCACAGTACAGAAAATTGAAAGGAACCCTTCCATATGCACATAACCTGATTACACATAATAAATCAATTATATCGAAGATGCTAATTTGAACAATGAATAGAAATAGCACTTTCTGCACTCACAGAACTGTAAGTCCAAAGATGCTAATTTGAACAATGAATAGATAGGCTGGGTAATGGAAAATGGCAGCCATATATACACAGACGCAATGCTTATCTCCTTACCTGATTGCCAAAGTACAACTGCTCACTGTACCGCTGGTTGTGGCTTGCCAAGTTCTTGCAACAGGACGAATTACTGTAGTCGAGCTAGGTGTTGCTGCTGCCTGATCTGATAACTGAAGCCACGATAAACTGATCTGTTGTTGTCACAAAAAGAAAGAGCAGTGGATGATCTGGTGCTGCAAAAAGAACAGTGAAAACGAACTGTAAAAACAGCAAGCCAAACCCTCCTCGAATAAGAGCAAATCCAATCAAATCGAGTCTAAAAGAGACAATATAGTTGAGGATGCATTCACAGTTGAGGCGTCAAAGGAGAGTACATCTCCTAATTCACAGGCAAAGTATCTGTAACGACTAACTGTATGGGTTCAAATTCAGATGAATGGATGAAAGACAGAAACTCATATTCTTTGTAATGACTAACTGGATATCCTGAATATCTACAATGTGGGTTACAATTCAGAGTGCCTGCAATATGCATAGATCTATGTATAGTTTTTATTATTAGGAACAACCTAACGACTGAAAGGTAAAAGAACAAGCTATCGGGATCAATAGATGAAGGGGAAACAACTGCCACTGTTTCAGTATCTGAGTATGCCTAGATTAGAGTGTGTTTTAAATAAAGACTGTTGTGGTCTTGCAAAAACCCAGCTCCATGGTTCCACTACTACAAAATTGATTTTACATGGTGTTCGGATTTCATTTTCCGTGGCGGGCATTTGAGAAACCGCCACGGAAAATACCCTAATTAACCGTGGCGGTTATTTTTGATTAACCGTGGCGGTTATAATGCCCGCCACGGTAAATCGATTAACCGTGGCGGTTTTTATTAAAAACCCGCCATGGTTAATGTGGCCCAAACTACCAGCCCAAAAGCCCAGAAAAAAGCCCAAAACTAATCCGAACTCGGTCTCATATATATTGAGAGTCTTAGGGTTTCCAGCATCACCAAACCACTCAGTCTCTCCACTCATCTCTCACCAGACTCTCTCCTCTCTCCCCATCTTCCTCCCGTCCCTTCTCCTCTCGCAGCGCGCGGGCTCGCCCCACGGCGGCGACCGCGCGGGTCTGGCGCCCTCCACGGCGGCGCGGCCTCCCCGACGGGCGGCGGCCTACGGAGGGCGGCGGCCGAGCACGGCGACCTCGGCCCGCGGCGGCGTCGACCCAGTAGCTGTGCACAGGATCCGGCGTCGCGCGGTGGCGTCCAGGCAGCGACGGCGGCCCCGGCGAGCGGATCCGGCGACCGGCGGCGCGCAGCGCGCGGATCCGGCGTCCGGCGGCGGGAGCGCGCAGATCCGGCGGCGGGAGCGCGCGGATCCCCTCTCCTCCCCGAGCCGGCGGCGCGGCGGCGCCCGTCCCCCGTGCTCCTCCACCGGCGCAGGCTCCCACCACCTCGAGCTCCTCCCCGAGCAGAGCGGGCGCGGCGGGCGGGATCCGGCCGCCGGCGCGCGGATCCGGCGGGATCTGGCGTCGGCCGAGGCAGGCGCGGCGGCGGCGGCGGCGCCCCCTCACCTCTCCTCCCGGCGGGCTCACCCCGGCGTCGCGGATCGAGCGGACGAAACCCCGGGCCCGTTAGGGTTTCGTCTGGGCTTTTTTCTTTTTTTTTAATTTTTTTTTCTATTAACGGTGGCGGGCAAAAAAACCGCCACCGTTAATCATCCATTTTCTGTGACCTTGTCTGGGTGGCGGGCACAAAAACCGCCACCGAAAATGCAAAATGCCCGCCACCAAAGTTGATTTATGTAGTAGTGTTCAGGGAGCCTAAAGTGGTAGGGTAAACTAATCTGATGACCATTTTTATGTTTAAAAGGATTGTCAGATAAGGCATAGTGAACAGAGGGAACCCCCTAAGATGTTTATTTATTGAAAAAAAGAGGGAACATGGACCCCACAGAGGCCCTAAGCTATACGAAAAGGTTGGAAGGGATGTCGGCTGACCCATATCAATTTACAACAATGAATACCATTTGAGTAAAACGAAAGAAGTGCTCGAAAAGAAATACTTGAAAATGAATTATAGGTGGTTTGTATTACCTGATACATTCTAAAAGCAAGAATTGACAGAAATACTGGAAAGAAATGCAGGTCAATATTAAGATTAGTCAGATAAGGCATAGTGAATGGAGGAAACTCGTAACATGTTTTTATTAGAAAAAAAAGAGCAAACATGAACTACGACAAAGGCCAAAAACTATACAAAAAGGTTGGAAGGGGGGAACCAAAAGAACAGAGAAAGGCAAAAAAACACAAAACTTGGCATGACCAACTACTTCTGCTAGGAAGTGACTAACGATCATTTAGCACTCCATTGTTTTAACCCTAATGGTTCCAAGTACCATGTGGATAGTTGCATAGAGCATCCGAAGTCATGGATCAGAAAGTAGAAATAAGTAATAGAGAAGGTACATGAAAATCCGAGCAATCCCGAATATGAAGCAAAGAAGACCCATGGTTCATGGTTGCATTCAAAGGGAAAATTCGGTCAACTGAAACTATGCGAATTAATAGCCATAAATTAAATTGCATTTAAATATGAAGAGAACTACTGATCTGTTTATGTGCCTATACCACCCAAGGAAGTTTTTTGCTCCATAAGCAGCTGATGTAAAAAAAATCTTTTAACGAAACAGCTATATACAAATGGAACATTAATAAATAGGTTGTTAATTGTAGGCACCTAACTGGTATACCTACTACAGCTCCAGCCATCTATTCAGTGCCACATTGGAATTTTTGTTGTGTTCGAAAGCAAACAAAGGTCAAACTGCAAGAGCTCAAACCCAGTCTAGTGCTCTACTGGTACTGCTCTTGTTCAGCAACACGACATTGTACAGATTTGGAGGAAAATGAATAACATATTTAAAATGTTATCAGAGGCCCCATAAATAACTGTGGTCATCCTTATCCTGTGACCTAAGAAGGCAAACCTGAAAAGCAGAACGCTCCTTTCAAATACGAAAATACTCTGATAACATAGAAAGACTACATACTACCAGAATGCAAAACTCTTTTTTTTTTTTTCATCTTTGCAAATAGAAATATTTATATTCAGAAAGAATAAGCAGGACTTCAAATAGCTCAAATCACCATTCAAACAGAAGTATTATTCCATCTTTGCAAAAATAAGTTTTCGTATTCAGAAAGAATAAATAGGAGCTCAGATAGTTGAACGCACCATTTTCAAATAAGAACAATAATCTATGCCTTAGCCTTCCAGGTTCCATATATATAGCCTGAATCCACCACATGGCCCTACGCAACAGTTTGCAATTATCAAGATGTATACTAGCATTAGGGCCACATAATAAACTAATTACAAAATTAAGACGAGGGTAGTACCATCCTTCAAAGAAGCTACGGGCAATATATATACCAAAGCGCTATATGGACTAAAAGCAAGCTCCAAGGGCTTGGTATGAGTGCCTTTGGGATTTTCTTATTGAAAAGTGCTTCACCATTGAGAAGGGCAACACCACACTATTCACCAAGAAGCTTAATGGGGAAATCTTTATTTGCCAAGTCTATGTTGATGATACTATCTTTGGTTCAACAAATGGAGAACATTACAAAGAGTTTGGTGAATTGATGTCGAAGGAATTCGATGTCCATGATTGGAGAGCTTAATTACTTTCTTGGGTTTTAGGTCAAGCAATTGAGAGAAGGGACTTTCATCTCTCAATAAAAGTATACTAAAGATCTTCTCAAGAGATTCAAGATGGATGATTATAAGCCAATCAAGACACATATGCCATCAAATGAACAACTCGATGAGGAGGTAAAAACCAGTTGATCAAACTCTCTACCGCTCTATGACTGGTACCTTGTTATAATTAATCACATCTAGGCCTGACATCATGTTTAGTGTGTGTATGCGTGCTAGATTTCAAGCTAATCCTATGGAATCTCATATTGTTGCCATAAAAAGAGTTCTTAGGTAACTTAAGCACACCCCAAACATTGGTCTTTGGTATCTATTGATGGTCATTAATGTCAACTTTTACATATAACTTTTAAATGAAATGATATAAAAGGAATCACAAACACTAGATGTAGGGTTTGATTCTAACAATTTTCATGAGTTTCGTGTTTTCATTTGTCTTGCAGGTTTTCACAAGTTTTCACCGGATAAAAGTATCTTAAATGATGGATTAGAGTGCATCATTGCGAAAAGCTCGTCAAGACGATCGAAAAATGGACATAGTACTTGCCACATTTGGAGTCCGAATCAAAAGTTATGAACCACGACCATTAGTATGAATTCCAAGGACCTAAAGGACACGGTAAGTCGGCTTGCCAAATGCGGGACCCACCTGCCACGGTTGTGCGGCCGCCCGCCCCTCTACTTTGGCCAAATGGGCCCCCTTCGCGGAACCTTCCTCCACCGACCTAAGGGATTGTCACTGTTGATTTAAGTCGGTTTAAGGTTGGTTGGATCCAACGACTCAGATTCATTCCTCAGGGCTATAGATAAAGAGGCGGCCCACCCCTCTGAAACCCTAATTCATTATTCATTATTCTCTTTTGGATTAGATGTGTCCCTTGTATGGATCTACCTCTTAGCTAGTTATCAATAAAATATTAGTTCTGATTAGATCTAATCTAGAAAATAGGGAGAGAGGAGAGGTGAGAGATCATAAGGAGCTTTCGGATTTGTCGGATTCTCCTCGAGCTTTGTACTTCTATGGATCTACTTCTTCATTGAATTCGGGTTCTTTATTTTATATTCTAAGTTCTCTATTTACTTTACTTCGATGTTTACTTTCAATTTATTTATTTGATTTTCACTTGCATCAAGTGCTCTAGTCTTTATAACACTAGAGTAGTAATTATTAGATTAGGCGTGGTGCTTAGTCTAGTGGTTACCTGGAATTGCACCCAATCCCACGGATAGTTTGTGGTAGCCCTAGGTGGTAACAGCCCTGACGACCGACGTATTCCACCACGTTTGGATTGTGGTATCTTTAATTCTTAGATCAACTAGAGAAATCTTAGAACCCTTTTTTTCTCCCTCCACAAAAAAAATATAGTTATCCATAGACGACCTTGATCCTTTATTAGTACACTTCACGTTCCCCGTGAAAATCGATACCTTGGAATACTCTTAGGTGAAGGCTACATCGGTATCCATGCGCTTGCACATTTTTCTGTGTGCGTTAATAAATACCAACAGTATCCCAAAGGAGCAAGATTCCAACTTGTTGGTTATTTCGATTCAGATTATACCATTTGCAAAATTGATAGAAAAATCACATCCGGAGCGGCGCGTTCACTGCACCTTTTCCTAGCTGTTTTTGAACCCAACGGCTAGGGGAGTTGTTAGGGGGTATAAATACTTCTCCAACTCAACCAAACTCTCTCTATGTATTACCCATTTGTTCAGCAAAGAAACACCTTTGGAGTGTAAGAGAGAGCAAGAGCCTAGTGAGGTGTTGGAGTTTCGATAATCACAAGATTAAGGACCTCATAGTGCATAGAGAGTAGCAAGTGTGCATCCACTCTTATCATTAGGCTTGTTTGGGTCAAGTGAGAGTTCATGCTTATTACTCTTGGTGATCTCCATCACCTAGATGGCTTGGTGGTGGTTCGGTACTTGAAGAACATCATCGGTGGCACTTGCGGATGACTCAAGCCATGGTGTGAGCGGTTGTGGGCAATTCATCACGGCGAGTGTCGAAGAATCAACCCATAGAGAGCACTTGGTCCTTGCGCGGATCAAGAGGGAGCAATACCCTTGCAAGGGTGCTCCAACGAGGACTAGGGGAGTGGTGACTGCCGATACCTCGAGAAAACATCGCCGTGTTCTTCTTCCTCTCTTTTACTTTGAGCATTTACTTTCAAGCAATTCAATTCATGTCTTTACATTCCTAGAATTACCATGCTAGAGTAGGAATTGCAACATAGGGTGTAAAACTTTTGTGCATTAGAATATAGAAACACATTTAGGCACAAAGGGGTGAAGATGGGCTAGTAGGTTTTATTTATTGCAAGAAATTTTAGATTATCTTAATTCACCCCCTCCTGTTCCATCTTGATCCTTTCAAGGAGCTTGATCCCGGTTTGCTCGGATAGTATGAGGAATGGGAACACGACGTGATGCCCGTCACCATCACCACGACTCGCAGGACCGACTTTGAGAAGTAGGAGACGATGTGAGCATATCTAAATGATCAATCTAGAGATGGAAGGATGTGTGGAAGAATAAAAAGAACATGGTTTCTATTATAAATATACAAAAAGAACAAATATCTATATCTATACCTTACTAATAAAGAGAAGAAATTTCTTGTCCATTTTTTTTCCGTCTGCCTCCTCCTGCGCCGTATTAGGTATCCAACTTCGGCCGCGTTATTTTGGACTGCGAGGGACGGCGGGAGAAAAAGAGTCTTGCGACGCGTCCGGACCGGAGCCCGGTGGTCGTCCCGGTTGGGCGGCGCGTGAGGTCACGAGGGACCGGAGTTTATCCCACGCTTGTCCCGGTCCGGACACGGGCAGTAGTACCTTGTCATTGAGCGGGAAGAGCATTCGGTCTTGCTAGGGTGGACCTCGACCTAGATTAGTGCCACGACAAATGAGCTCGGCATCCCGGCGGCCGCTCCCGAGGAGAACTTCGACGAACGGCAGCGCGTTCATGGCCTAGAAACCATCATTCGATCTCAGCCTCGCTAAAATTCTTCCTTCGGCATAGTGGCGACTCCTCTCGGCACAAGTGGTTTGAACTTGGGAGCAGCTCCGTTTGTGAAAAGAATTTGAGAGAAAAAAAAGAAAAAAAGGAGGCTTAACGAGCTCCTAGGAGCAAGGACCCAATGGATAAAGGCTCGGAGGAGGTAAAGATGGCAGCGGTTCGGTTTCGGTTCTATCCGGGGTTTCGGTTTTGGTGCTTTGGAATTTCACCCACGCTTTTTTTCGGTTCGGTTTCGGTTCGGGTTTTGGTTTCGGTTTAGTTTTCCACCCGTGGATATCCAATGGATATCCGAAATAAATCATTTAGAATTAAAACTCATGTTTTATAATATGTTAATAATAACTTATTTACTTAGATTATTAAATTTATTCAAAGTTGACTCATGAAAATATTTATTATTTGTTGTCTCTTGTTTATACATGTGAATATGTGTATATATATCTACGGGTATTCGCTCGGTTTTGGGTTATCCGCGGGTTTTCGGGTAACCGTTAGGGTTCGGTTTATCCACGGGTTTGGTTTTGGTGATGGATTTCCACCCGAATTGGTTTCGGTTTTGGTTTTCGATTTCGGGTTTTAGGTTTTGGGTGCACGGAGACTCCACCCGATCCGAACCCGACCCGTTGCCATCCTTAGCCGGAGGCCTCGTCGGCTTTGTATCGTGTAGGGCGGACTCCACGAGCCACGGCACACGTGCTAGGAGCGTTCTTTTTTTCACATTCATCGGTACCAAATCAAAGAAAATTACTAAATAATTTCACATCATTTACATAAATTATCACTGTGTAATATACACTTTTGTTTCTTATTATGCTTACCATATACCAATTTCATACTACCGGGAGGTTCTTCGGTATTGCTGATTGTACACGAGCTATGTACCCTGTTACACTTAATTTTTCTGTATATTATATTCTTCTGGTTATTGTTGTTATTTCTTCACCATGTCTATCAAATATGATATTCCTCAACGGCGAACATGTTAACACGGACACCATCGTTACCGAGCAGCACACAAAAGAAGAGGATATGCCACCGCACCAAAGATCGATGGATAAACAAGTTCATTGCCTTTTGGGTGCACGCTCTGCACCTCCTCACATGTATCCCGTTGTAACGCATGTGCATATACATACAACAACATGGTATAGGGTACTTATCGCGTTGTTCAAATTTAAATCAATGGTACTAATATATTTACCCATCACCCGTTGCAACGCACGGGCTATTTTCCTAGTAATAAAAAAGAGCACAACCAAAGTTTGAAATATACAAAAGAAATAAAATCTAAATACGGTGTATACAAGGGCCAACTACTCTTGTCACATAGAAAACTACTATTTAAATTCTGCTAATATCCACACATTGCTTGGATTCACAAGCAAACACGGCATTCGAGAGAAAATGTCATTAAGGGCTTGTTTGGATGCATATGTATCTACCACAAATTGCAAGTGGTGGAGTAGTTTATCCACTCTAATGTCTAGTCCACTTTAACACATGTAGATGTAGGTTGAGGTAAATACATAAAATTATGAAATTAGACATCGCATTGAGAGTGGGTGTTTCATCTAGATTTCATTTTATTTTATATCAACAACGTAACGGAACTCTCCATTAAAACCATAGGTAGTTTCCACAATTAAATCAGCTTGAAGAGGTCCTCTCATATGTTGCTGCAAAAGTTGGTGACAAGATGTATACAAAATGGGCACCAAACAAAAACTCTAAAAAGTAACCATAGAAGTTTTACATCATCAGGGTTACCAATAGTTCCTTGGTTGCTAAGAGTTGTTGCAGTTACATCAGCGTGGAAACCAGTTCCTTGGTTGCTAAGAGTAATTCTATATGAATTTTTCAATCAAATAAAAAAAGAGTAGTTCGATTTGGTGAAAACGAAGACAATAAGTCAATAATCGTGTCCAAGTCCAATACCTAGTTTTACTCTCCAACAGTTTCCCATTTGAACTTGTCATTCTCAATTTTTGCCAAAACCCCTAAAAATGGTCTTCAACATTTTTGCATTTGGAGTTGGCAATTTGGGCAATGTTGGCAAAAAGAGGCCGTTCTCGCGCAAATATATGCGCTGTTCACGAGGTGGAACGGCATAAACATAATTTTTTTTTCATCATCACAGGGTTATTGATATAAGTTAGATCTGAGTTTTGCAAATGAATTATGCCAAATGGTAAGAGATGGACTCTTTTTTTTTTTTTTTTTTAGAAGTCTTTTACCAAATAAAATTTGGCCTTTTAGGAGATGTTGGTACTAGACTAGAACTTATGGGGCCGTTTCTTCTTTAAGATTTGCCAAATAAAAAAAAAAAAGTTTTTCCGGCTAACTCTAGGAGATGCTCTTACCATTAGACTACTAGACCAGATTTGACTTATGGGTCCGTTTCTTCTTTATGACCAAAGGCACAACGACAAAGCTTTTGCTCAAGACCACTGCATGTACGCTTGCTTCTGGCAAACGTTCCAACCACTCCACTTATCGAAAAAAAAAAAACTTCCACTTTCATGTGGACTCGTATTTTAATCCGAGGCAGTACGGGCCCGCGTTGATACTGTCAGTGTCAAAACAAAAGGAAGAAAGAAGAAAATAAAAAGATGCATATATATATATAAGTGGAAAAATTGGTGCTCTAGTCCGCGTTTCCGCGACGCTCACATCACAGGCAGCAGAGCAGTAAGCTTTATTCCTTCGTTTTGTTTAAATTTAATTTATGTATTAAAAAATGCTTTCTGAAAAGTGACGACGTGGTACCAGCAGAATATAGTGGTAGTTTACGCCGGCGGCGACCGGGCGCGGCCGGTGACGACGGCCAGGGCATTTCGATTTTTGAATATGCGCCTAGCTAGTGCCAACCAAATCTTCCACTTGGATTTCGTCGGCGATCTTGGACGTTGCCTCACCGCACCGGCGTTGGCAGTCGCAGAGTATTCCACGCCGCCGCGTTACCTTCCTTGACCAGTTACCGACTCGCCGTGGTCAGGGACCCTGAGCTCCTCCTCCGACAAAACCCCGCCGCGGCGTTCCCACCTCGTCGTCGCACCCAAACCCCAAATGTGACGCGCCACCACCGTCAGGCCGCCACCCGCCACGATGGAGGCTCCACCCTCCGCCCTCCCGTGGTGGCTCGCCACCACTGCCTGCTCCGCGCCGCCGACGCCCGCCGCCGCGTCCTCCATCCCCGGCCGCCTCGCCTTTCTCTTCCTCTCCCGTGCCCACAGCGCGCGCTGCTCGCCGCGCTCGATGTCCTATTCCTCGTCGCCGCGCTCGGCGTCGCCCTCCCGCGCCCGCCTCTCCCGGCGGCGCAACGACGACGACGGCCTCGGCCTCGACCACCGCGAGCGGGAGCCCCTACTTGCCAAGCCAGCCACCACCAACCAGGGATGGAGCTTTCGGCACGGGCTCGCGCTCGCGGCTTCCGCTGTCCAAGCGGCGGCCGCGCTTGTGCTTCTACTCCTCCTCGCGCTCCTGATGCGCCGCAGCGGGAAGACCACGGGGCTGGTCGCGGCGGACTGCGCGTTCCTCGCCGCGCACGCCGTCGCGCACCTCGCGGCCGCCTGGGTCGTCGCGGCGGAGAACAACAAGTCTGCTGCTGGGGCGCCACCCGCGCGAGTCCACCCGCTCCACCTCAGGCTCTTCTGGCTCGCCACGGCCGCTTTCGCCGCGCTCTTCGCCGGGTGCGCGGGTGCGCGGTACGCCGCCGCCGAGCCGTTCGTCCCCGATGACCCGCTCGCGCTCGCGTGGCTGGCGCTCGCGCTCCCGCTGCTCTATTTCGCGGCCACTGGCTCCACCGGCCTCGTCGTCGTCGATTCCGATGGTGGTGGTCGTGGCGCCGCCAACGCCAACGCCAACGCCGCGGTGGCAGAGGAGACGTACGCCACGGCGTCGTGGCTCTCGCTGGCCACGTTCGGATGGATCAACCCGCTCATCGCCAAGGGCTCCAGGGAGACGCTCGCGGCCGACCAAGTCCCGCCCGTGGCGCCGCCGGACACCGCCGAGGCGGCGTACGCGCTGTTCGCCTCCAACTGGCCCGCGCCGGCGCCAGGTTCGACGTCCAAGCCCCAGCGCCCTGTGCTCACCGCGCTGCTGCGCTCCTTCTGGCCGCAGTTCCTGCTCACCGCCGTGCTCGGCGTCGCGCATCTCTCGGTCATGTACATCGGCCCGTCGCTCGTGGACCGCTTCGTCGGGTTCGTGCGACGCGGCGGGGACCTCACGGAGGGGCTGCAGCTCGTCGCCGTCCTCCTCGTTGGCAAGGCGGCCGAGACGCTGGCGTCGCACCACTACGAGTTCCAGGGCCAGAAGCTGGGGATGCGCATCAACGCCGCGCTGCTCGCCGCCGTCTACCGCAAGTCGCTGCGGCTGTCCACAGGCGCGCGCCGCGCGCACGGCGCCGGCGCCATCGTGAACTACATGGAGGTGGACGCCCAGGAGGTGGCCGACGTCACGCACCAGCTCCACAACTTGTGGCTCATGCCACTGGAGATCGCCGTGGCTCTCGCCCTGCTCTACACCCACCTCGGCCCCGCCGTGGTGACCGCAGTCGCCGCCATCGCCGTGGTCACCGTGGTCGTGGCCTTCGCCAACAAGCTCAACATCGAGTACCAGTTCAAGTTCCTCGGCAAGCGCGACGAGCGCATGAAGGCCATCACCGAGCTGCTCAACTACATCCGCGTCATCAAGCTGCAGGCGTGGGAGGAGACGTTCGGGGACAAGATCCGCGGCCTCCGGGAGGAAGAGCTCGGGTGGCTAGCCAAGTCCATGTACTTCATGTGTGCCAACACCGTCGTGCTCTGGTGCGGCCCGCTCGCCATGACCGTGCTTGTGTTCGGCACGTGCGTGCTGACTGGCGTCCAGCTCGACGCCGGGAAGGTGTTCACGGCGACCGCGTTCTTCCGAATGCTCGACGCACCTATGCAGAGCTTCCCCGAGGCGATTGCTGCTGTGACGCAGGCAACCGTGTCTGTTGGCAGGCTTGACAGGTACCTGCTTGATGCGGAGCTTGATGACTCCGCAGTGGAGCATGTGGACGACACCGGCATTGACACCGGCGCTGTGGTGGTGGAGGTGCGTGACGGTGTTTTCGCGTGGGACGTGAGAGGAAAGAAGCAGAGTGAAGAAGCTGAGGATGGTGAAAGCGAGGAGGAGAAAGATGTGGAGGGGACACCAGTACTGGAGACAGTGCTGAAGGGGATCAATGTTGAGGTAAGGAAGGGTGAGCTTGCGGCGGTGGTTGGGGTGGTCGGATCTGGCAAGTCATCACTGCTTTCTTGCATTATGGGGGAGATGGAGAAGATCTCTGGCACGGTGAGTATGATATTTCTGGTTCAAAAACTATCATTATTAGTAGCAATACCATGGAATTTTGTTCATTGGTTTTTTTCCCCTAACATTCTTCGGAAGTCAATCACCATCATACAGAACTGTCAAATTAGTAGTTGGCAGGTTGAGTTCGAATCGAGTCTAAGGTCACTTCATCCTTCAGGAGTCCATGTTTGGTAGTCAGTATCCCGAGTCAACATTCTCCATACGCCTTTGTATTCCACAGATTATGTAGTTAGCCCATGCCTCTAAAGAATGGAACCACAAGTGCAATAGCAATTGGTAATTTGCATGGGCAGAGAGCCTGTTCAATTAGAACGACTAGCATTTTGCTTGCCCACTTGTTCTTGTTGGAATGGATGCAAATCATGCAGGCTGACTTTCCAATGTAACTCTGGTTTGGATTTGTAACCACTGGTTTGATGAAATGCCCTCTAATCTGATATGGTCCAAGACCCCATGTGTTTGATGAAATGCCTCTCTAAATCTGATATGGTCTCTAGGCCTTATTGTGCCATGTCTGTTTCATGTTTAACTGAAAGCCTATCCATCAATTTACATGCTTTGTAGTGTAAAGGTTTTCATTCATTTTAATTGTGCAGGGGAAATTCTTTCCTGATAGTTACTGTTCACCTAAATGGCAGTTTACCCCAAAAAAACAGTGGTAAACAGTGGTAAACCGTGTCTGTTTGGTATCCTATTTAAATTATAAATGTCCATTTAGGCCGAGCGTTTAAATGAATAAGTTTCCAGCACAATTTTGAAGTATATTCGTTAGCAGTGAAAATCCATAAAACGAGCATTAGAAAGCTTATACAGTATCATTTAAAGCATGTTTAGCATTTTCTGCATAATGACATTTCCTATACAGTATTGTAGTATACTATTTGGTCATTTATACTCTACTAGTGCCTGTTTTTTTTTGAAAGAAAAAGAAGGAGCTTTGCCGCTCAATTAAGTATGAAAAGTGAGTTTTTTTTTATTTACATATGGCACCCATTGGGCCAAATACAATGGTCACCAAAGTAGAAAACACCCCTCCCACAATCAGTTTTTCACCCCACAAAAGAAAAGGCCCTAAGCCTTTGCACGATGTCCTCTTTGGTCAAGGAGGCAACGTGATGTGCTGTCTTGAACTCATTCTCGAAAATTCTCCTATTCCTCTCCTTCCATAGGTTCCACACAGTATATATTAGTACTCCATTGAAACGTCTTGTTTTGGGATCTTGCTTGCTGCATCTTCCCACCATTCAGCAATGCAGGCTGCTTGGATGTTCTCTTACTGTGTGGAATAGGTACTAATTAACTGAAATTATAAGTCTGATAATTAGTATACTAATATATACTGTGTGGAACCTGTGGGAAAATTCTCCTAGTGCCTGTTGGTTTAACTTCTTACGTTTTTTATAGGTTAGAGTATGTGGGAGCACTGCATATGTTTCACAGATTGCTTGGATCCAAAATGGGACCGTTCAAGAGAATATCTTATTTGGACAGCAGATGCATGCTGAAAGGTATAAAGAAGTCATTCGTTCTTGCTGCCTGGAAAAAGATTTGGAAATGATGGAATTTGGAGACCAGACTGAAATAGGAGAGCGAGGAATCAATCTCAGTGGTGGGCAGAAACAGCGTATTCAGCTCGCTAGAGCAGTCTACCAACATTGTGATATATATCTTCTTGACGATGTCTTCAGTGCTGTTGATGCACACACTGGTTCAAATATCTTTAAGGTATACCTTTTGTTTTAGGTTAAAAATATTTTCAAGCACACATGCCCTTACAGCATCGTTTGATGCAATTAAGTTACTACAAGCTGTATAATTTGTTAACGGATGAAGAAAGATTGTAATTTGCAGCTTTGGTGAAACAGAACCTTTGTAGATATGGTGTTATCAATTCTAAGTTGTCCTTATACTTATTGTGATATAAAACAGATTCATCAGATCATGATTAGGGAAGTCACCACCACCTCCTATTAAATGGACAGTGACAGTAAAATGGACCCAAGTATGTGACTTATCACCTTTTTAGGGGAATGACTAAGTTTTAGAGTCAAGAAGTATTTTTCAGATTATTTTTTTAGTCAGCATTATTTCACCCCTGCCTGAGTCATACACCTACAATTTTTTATTGAACACTGTTTTATCTTGGAGTAACTAATTAATAGTAAACTTGAATGGTGTTGAAATACATGAGAAATATATATTTTGCTCCAAATAGAAATAGATGTAGCTATTAATGGATTGATTATGTTGATATATATTAATATATAACAACCAACAATGGACAAACCATATCTTGTTTTTGCAACAGTGGGATTGATTAATCATATAATTTTGAACTCTATTACAACAGCAGCCTTTATTTTGCAGGAGTGTCTAAGGGGAACACTTAAGGGGAAGACCATCATACTTGTTACACACCAAGTGGATTTCTTGCATAATGTGGACAATATATTTGTAAGTTAAATGCTACACCGTTCCAACTACTATTTCAGACCAGACCATAGGTCTAAAGGTTGGAGTTAATCCAGCAATCTAAAAGGTTGGAGTTAATCCAGCAAACTAATTATCAGACTTATAATTTCAGTTAATTAGTACCTATTCCGGTTATAAGACACTTGTATGCATGATAGAGATTTTTGGATTGGTCATCTTTTTCTTGTAAAAGGGCACAATAGTAAAGTTTCCCAATATTCTTGACCTTTTTTTTTATTCTTTTTGTCCATGCAAAAATATGCAGGTCATGAGAGATGGTATGATTGCACAGTCAGGAAAGTATGATCAATTACTAGAAGCAGGTTCTGATTTTGCAGCTCTTGTTGATGCTCATGACAGTTCAATGGAACTGGTGGAGCAAAGTAGTCAAGTAGAGAAACCTGAACATTTTCAGCCTACTGCAGTAGTTATAATCCCTTCTCTACGCTCTAGATCCATTGGAAAGGGTGAGAAGCTGGTTGTTGCACCAGAAATAGAAACAACCACTTCTAAGATTATACAAGAAGAGGAAAGGGAGAGTGGTCAAGTAAGTTGGCGAGTGTACAAACTATACATGACAGAGGCCTGGGGCTGGTGGGGAGTTGTGGCCATGTTTGCCTTTGCAGTCGTGTGGCAGGGCTCTGAGATGGCTAGTGACTATTGGCTATCATACGAAACGTCAGGAAGCATTCCATTTAACCCATCATTGTTCATTGGAGTGTATGTGGCCATAGCCGCTTTTTCGATGGTCCTTCAAGTAATCAAGACTCTTCTTGAGACAGTTTTGGGACTTCAAACAGCTCAGATATTTTTCAAGAAGATGTTTGACAGCATTCTGCATGCCCCTATGTCATTTTTTGATACCACTCCTTCAGGAAGGATTCTCAGTCGGGTAAATCTCATCTTTTGGTTTATCTTGTGATTGCTGGAAAGTCCCAAACTTCACTAGTACATATGAAGTAATTATAAATTCATCAGGAAACCTAAATACTACCCTCCACTATGAATCAAAGTAGGTGGAAATCTAAATAAACCTCATTAACATGGCTTAAATAGTATGATTTTTGTGTATTGTGTGTCTATTGTACTGGGCATCTATGGGATAAGTTTTAGTTTAAGAATGATACTACAATTATTTTATCTCCATTTTGTCTTTTCAGGCATCATCTGACCAAACGACCATAGATGTTGTGCTGGCATTTTTCGTTGGTCTGACAATTTCAATGTACATTTCAGTATTGAGCACCATTATTGTCACTTGTCAGGTGGCCTGGCCATCAGTTATTGCAGTAATTCCACTTGTACTATTGAACATTTGGTACAGGGTATGTTCCAACTGCCAAAAAAATATCTCATGCATATTGAAGAAAATACATAATGGAAGTTGCAATTTCAATCTTCATTTCTGCAGAATCGCTATCTTGCAACCTCACGGGGAGTTAACTCGACTTGAAGGAGTGACAAAGGCACCAGTTATTGATCACTTCTCCGAAACTGTTCTTGGCGCCACAACAATAAGATGTTTCAAAAAAGGAGAAAGAATTTTTCCAGGAGAATTTACGCAAAAATTAATTCAAGTTTGCGCATGTACTTCCATAACTATGCTGCAAACGAATGGCTTGGTTTCCGACTGGAGCTAATTGGAACACTTGTATTGTCAATAACTGCATTTCTCATGATCAGCCTGCCCAGTAATTTTATCAAGAAAGGTATCTATCATTATATTTTTTATTATTCTTTTCTAGCATAAAGAACCAAAGATGCAATCTCATATGAGAAGGCATCAATTTCATGTTCATATATTTAGCAGATTGTCCCTATATGCTTTATTCATAGAAGTAAAACACCAAGAGTACAGTCTGTTTTAAAAAATGGTTGACTTATGTCCTTTTTATTTTTTATACTACCTAGTTGCCAGTATATGTTTGAATCTATACATATGAAGGGTTATTTTGTCTCTGTTTTTAAGCGAGTAATCAACTGATGATAGTGTTCTTAATGGGTAATCTATCTAGGGCACAGTGAATTTCCTTGATTTTGTCTATCGATCACTATTGTTTTTCTTGTTTTGTCCGAGTCCTAGAGACAAGCTGGTTTTTAAGGAAAATTGCCCTACCTTAATTGTTGTAGCTAGTAATTAGTCTCTATAGGTTTATCATGATGACCTTATCATAGACTGATGTGTCTGCTACACTTTTGCAGAATTTGTTGGTATGTCTTTATCTTATGGCCTCTCCCTCAATTCTATGGTATACTTTGCAATATCCATTAGCTGCATGTTAGAAAATGATATGGTTGCTGTGGAGAGGGTAAATCAGTTCAGTGCTCTTCCTTCTGAGGCAACATGGAAAATAGAAGAGCATCTTCCTTCTTCAAATTGGCCCACTCATGGGGACATTGACATTAAGGATCTAAAGGTTAGTGATCCCTATTTACCTTTGTTTTACTAGTTTTTCCCTGTTAGTCCTTTTTATGATTCATGATTCAACGTTCTCAAATCAATCTAGCCCCCCCCTTTTCTTTCCTTAGCATTCAAAACCTTACACTGCACAAAAATTTGGGTCAACATTCTGTTTTTGCGGTTAGGGAATATTTACAACAATTGAAAAGGTCTACCTTTTTCATTTCAGGTTAGGTATCGACCAAATACACCTTTAATTCTGAAAAAGGAATTAATATAAGTATCAGTGGTGGAGAAAAGATAGGAGTTGTAGGAAGGACAGGCAGTGGCAAGTCAACTTTGATCCAAGCGTTGTTCAGGCTCATAGAACCTGCAGAGGGAAAAATGATCATTGATGGAGTAGACATATGCACACTGGGTCTACATGATCTGAGATCTCGATTTGGCATAATTCCACAGGAACCAGTTCTCTTTGAAGGAACAATTCGAAGCAACATTGATCCAATTGGGCAGTATTCCGATGCAGAAATATGGCAGGTACAGCATCGCTAACATCTATTTCCTCCATTCCATATTGTAAGTATTTAGTTTTATCATAAGTCAAACATTTCTGGCTTTGACAAGTTTATAAAAAATACAAAATATCTACAACATCAAATGAGATTCACAGATACACCATGACTTATATTTTGATAGTGCATTTATTTGATGCTTTAGGTGTTGATTTATTTTTCTAAAAACTTGGTCACATCTACAAAAAACTGGTTTAAAGACAAAACGACTTATGATTTGAAATGGAGGGAGTAGTTTATTTTAGTCTCATTCCAACATGATGTCGTAGCTGCCTTAACTAACCATGATCATTTTTACAACATTTCAGGCTCTTGAGTGCTGTCAGCTGAAAGATGTAGTAGTTTCCAAACCTGAAAAACTTGATGCTCCAGGTATTACTTTTTTCTCCTTTGTATAATTGTATATTGGCATTCTATTCATTTTTTTTTTTTTTTTTTTTTGCATTGTTCATAGTGGCTGATAGCGGAGAGAACTGGAGTGTAGGGCAAAGACAGCTCCTCTGCCTTGGCCGTGTCATACTGAAGCAGACCCAGATCTTATTTATGGATGAGGCAACTGCTTCAGTTGATTCCCAAACTGACGCCACAATTCAGAAGATAACGCGACATGAGTTCTCATCGTGTACAATAATTAGCATCGCACACAGAATACCAACAGTCATGGACTGTGATAGAGTTTTGGTGTTGGATGCAGGTAGGTCTCTTCAGTCATGCTGCTTATATATCGAATATTTTCAGAGCTGTTTGTTGCATATAGACTTGGTTTCTCGTAAAATTAGTCTGTGTAGTTCTGTGTTCCAGAATGTTATTCTAAAGTATTTACCATTTCCTTTTCAGGTCTTGTAAAAGAATTTGATTCACCATCGAGGTTGATTGAACAACCATCCCTCTTTGGTGCCATGGTTCAGGAGTATGCCAACCGCTCTTCGAACTTGTAACCGCAACCATACCATGATATTGTGAGTTTTTAAAACATAAGTAGAAGTTGGTGGCTTGGCTTTAGTGTACAGCATGTGGAGGAATGTGAAGGGAATGAAACTATAGAAAGTTTGCAATATTATGAGGAACTGCAGTAAACTCCTGATGGCGTTGTAGCTTTGCAGCATTCTGATAAGAAGCACACACAAGAGAGGGAAAATAGTTTTAAAGTTTAGAGATCACAGCTGTTAACTCAGTTTAAAGGAGTTGCAATGGTTTCTGTTCAAGATGGTAAAATTGCACTTCAGCATATTACAGTTGCTGAGGCTTCAGCCAGTCCTTTTCTATATAACTTATTCCATTTGCCCCTCTCACCAGAAGCTTATAATCAGTACCTGATACTCTCTGGGACTATACAGAACTTGTAGTTACAAGACACCTTTGATCAATGGACCTAGTACCTACTTGTAGGGCTCTCCTTTGTTTTCCTCCAGCGAAGCTTATAAAAATCTCATTGGGCATCGTCAAACACACAGGGTTTTCAATGGTTATGGAAAACTTCTTGTCAAAACAAGAGAGTTTTTCTCCTGGCTGATATTGCAGGACTGGTTAAATATATACCAGAGCAATGCTGTGTAGGCGTCACATGCATCTACCTGATTATACTTGTGTTCTGTGTAATCTAAATGTTGAAGAGGATACTGCTCATATGCTGTTTCAGTGACAGAGTCCCAGACCTGTAAATTAAGCAAGGATATACAAGCGACAGCTCTGAAAAGTATTGAAAAGGAGAAGAAAGTCTAAAGTTTTTTTTTCCGAAAGGACGGCAATGTGATTTCTATTAGACGAAAAAAAGAAAAGGCAAGTGTCAGCCCAGTTTTTTGACCGGAAACTGGGCAAAAAAACCATACAAATGAGGAGGGTACCCTACTCCACTTCACATCTAGGTACCATGTCAACTCGACTCACGCCACAAAGACGCCACAACTTCCACTAAGACAACTCAACTAACAGCGAGGTGGACGGAAGAAAAGAGAACCATGAAATGCCACTCGGTTGGATTGGTCCATCAACACGAGCTTCCATCAACACCACTTGGTCGGATTGGGACGTCGACGCAAGGCACCCCGCAGCAACCACCACGAAAAAAAAACACAGAAAGAAAAGGAGCCGAAAAAAAACACAACACCACCACTTCCTGGGAAAGAGGAGCCGGCGGACGAGAAAGCTGGCGCCGTCGCCGCCAACGATGTGCCACGCCAAAAGCCGCAACCCGCTGCAAGCCCAAGTAGCTGCTTGGACTCCTCCAAGGGACTATCCGCCTCAAGCCACATGCCCACGATCGTCGATCCCCCAGCTCCCGCCTCGCGTCAGCAAAACCCATCACGGCACCATTAAACACCACTAATCCAAGCTACTCAACGTGGGGGCCTCGCCTCATCCACCAACACAACTCTACTGCCTTGGACTCAGATATATGAAAACCGCTTTGAGCATCACCTCCGCCCAGCCGTCACCGAGGTCACCACTGCATCTTGAGCGCCAACTTAAGACCTCCAGCACCCCTGGGTCCTCCTTCCCCACCAACACGAACCACGCACCACCAAGCCGCAATGCACGGGCAACACCACCAAACCGATCGTACCATTGCCACAAGCCAAGACAGTCTCTAGATGGGCGCCTCAAGAAGGGCACGACGCCAACGGGCGCGTCGCCGCACGCCCGAGAGGACCGGGTTTTCACCCTGAGACCCTATGCTTTAATGATCTGCCGCATTGTCATGGTCTCCGAAAGCCGCCCCTACCGCCTCCCAACGCCACCATCGGGTGAAGCCCGGCACAGCCCAAGGTACCACCATGGCACCACTAGCACGCATGATTGGCGCCGGACCAGTAATGTCATTGAGGAGGAGGAGAACACGAGGCGCCACCATCTTGCCGTAGCACCCGCCGCCCGTGCACTGAGACGCCCTTGCCCGTACCCTCCAGCCGCCACGCGCCGCCAAGAACGCGGCGCATTTAAGGGGCCGCTGGATTAGGCGAGACAGCGGCATCCGGCCGCAGCCACCGTCGGCGCCAACACACCGACCGCAGCCACCTCCCCTGTGCGCCCCGACAACGGCCACCGTCGTCATCGACGTCCACGCCGACCACAGCCGTAGTCGCCGTCGGGGTGAAGATCTCTTGTTTGGTTTTGGCTAATTAGTGACACCTAAGGACTAATCTCTCGATGCTAAGTGTTTGACTAGATTGGAGATTGGTCGTGCCGGAGTTGGTGCATGGTGATCATGGAGGATGGACCGAGGTGATCCAAAAGTTGATCAAGCATGCAACTCGGTGAAGTTTCGGAGATCAATTGTCCCCAAGGCAAAGGTATAACCATAGGGCTTTTGATTTCACACCCAAGACACCATAGAGGGTGTGGGTGGTTATAGGATCGATAAGCCGTACTATAAAGAGGGGAAACTTATCGTACATATCGGTCCTCATGTGCCTTTAGGTTCAAAATTCATATGCATGCATTCTAACCTAAAGAGCTAACTCCGCACTTGGTGAAAATGTTTCGAAAATGCTAACACATGGTGTCGAGGTGTTCTTCGACGTGTCGGCAACAAGAATCAAGTGGCGGAAGTCGGTTTGGAGCAAAGGCGAAGGAACGGCGACGAAACGACGACATTTCGCGGCTCTGGCGTGACCGGACGCACCGACCGGAAGCAGGCCGAAAGTGACCGGACGCTCCGGTCAGTGCGTCTGGCAGAGAGGGTGTTTCCGGGGTCGGGGGTCGACGGGTGACCGGACCCACCGACCGGAAGCATCCGGTCGCGACCGGACGCTGGACCGGATGCACGACCGGAAGCGCCCGAGCGAGGGGATCACCGGCGGTTTGGGTTTAGTCGGTTGTGACCGGACCCACCGACCGGACTCACCGGTGAGTCCTGGCCGGTCCGTCGGCCGCAGCCAGCGTGGCTTTCACCCTTTCCACCACATTTTGTGGTGTGGCCTATATATACCCCCATGGCTGCTCCTTGCTCTCTCTCTTGGACATTTGAATCATTCCTAACATCTTTGAGCAAGCAAGCAAGCCTCCCTCCTCTCTCATTCTTGATTTGTGCTTCATTCTTGAGAGAAGAGTTGATCCTAGTGTCTTGCATCGAGTTCTTGCATCTAGAGGCACTTGGGGATCGTTGTGAGCCGGTTGGTTTCTTGTTTCTCTTGGAGACACCGCTCCTAGCCGGCTTGGAGGATTGGTGGAGTTGTTGGCAAGAAGAGGTGATTGTTTCTTGGCCACCTCCCGGTTGATTTGTGAGAGGATTACGCACTCCTCGTCGGGAAGACAAAGTGCAAGGAATACATTGCTCGTGTCTTGGGTACCACACTTGTTGAGTGGTGTGTTGAGGCTAGCAAGGGCACCGCCTAGCTCAAACACCATCCTTGTGTTGGTCGGCACAACCGGAGAGTAACTTGTCGGTGTACAAGCGAACTCCGGGTGAACAAATCGACTTGTTCATTGTCTCGGCTTGTGGATCGTCACCT
Source organism: Hyparrhenia diplandra (assembly GCA_015847255.1). NCBI lineage: Eukaryota > Viridiplantae > Streptophyta > Magnoliopsida > Poales > Poaceae > Hyparrhenia > Hyparrhenia diplandra. The sequence continues at coordinate 75,423 of JADLZK010011538.1, read as the reverse complement.
TCGTGTGATTGATAGCTTTTCTTCTTCCCGGTGATTGGTTGACATCCTCTACACATCGGTATAACAAGCTTCTCACTCTTGCATTACTTTGCTAGATTACTTTGAGTAGAGAGCTAGCACTTGCTTGTGTAGGTTGTTCTTGCTAGCCTAAGGATCACATTAGGATTGCTCACTAGTTAGAGTAGTGACATAGCCTTTGATTGACTTAGAGATCATAGAATTGTTTTAGAATTGTCACTAGAGGCTTGCAAGACAATAGAGCTAGTGCAAACCGCTTTACGCCGTGTTTTATACTAATCGGTTTGTTTAGTTGAGCTTGTAGAAAATTTTATAGGCTATTCACCCCCCTCTAGCCATCTAGGACCTTACAAGTGGTATCGGAGCCGTGGTCACCGTTTTAGAAGGCTTAACAACCTCCGGTGTAAAGCATGGCTAGTATTGTGTTCAACAATGTTGGGAGAAAGCCTCCGTTCTTTGATGGAGTCAAAAATTTTGACTATTGGAAGAGATGCAAGAGAATGTACTTGGGATCAATCAATGACCAAGTATGGGAAGTGACGGAGAAGGATTTTGTCATCCTAGATCCTACCAACCTCACACCCACTGACAAGATCTACAAGCAATGCAACACAATGGCATTGAGCACACTCTACAAGGGAATGGATGTCAAAGTGTTTGAAGGCATCAAGGATCTTGATAAGGCAAGTGAAGTGTGGGAGAAGCTTTGCAAGGAACATCGGGAAGCTATAGTCACTACGGCTTTCATCGTCTTCTCAGGATCCAAGTTGCCTGACGTAAACGTCATCTTGCTTTAGCTAGTACTACCTTGGACCACGTGCTTAATTGAAAAGGGGTCTTTCCCAATCTAGAGGAAAACATCTAGACCATTAGAAGGTAGCGAAGTGGGAGTGGCTAAAAGACTATGTCCAAAGGTCGGGACTCTCTCACACCCTACACATCTAGGTCATAGAATATTTTACTCAAGTAGATGGGGTCCATGGGTTGTTTTGATGTGGTCACTAGATAGACTAGGATTTAATGAAAGCTTAGTAAAATAGGCATAGAATGCAATACCAAACTCTTACAAGCGAAAAAGGATCAAAAACTGTATGCATAAAAACATACCGTTATCCATTGCGGGGCTGTGGTGGAGACTTCCATCGGTAGATTCGTGGTACTAGAGGAAGTAGCCCCCGAGTTGGATTAGCGGTTTCTCTTTCGAGGCAATCAAAGCTTTGTGACCTTCTTGCCCGCATCTGAAAACAATTGAAGAGCTCCTTATATGCAACGGTCACCTTTTTTCGGGCACTTTGGCAAGCCTTGTGGCCTCCTGGTGATCACACACATAGCAATCATTGGGTTTGCTATCGGCGGGTGTAGGTGTAGCAAAGATTTTTCTTGCCGGGCTCTTGGTAGTTGACACGTCTCCTCTCATTAGGCATTCCGTGGACTTATGGCCTAGTTGATGGCAATTAAAGCAAAAGTGTACTCCCTTTGTAGGAGCTGTCATGTCCGTTCCCCACATGCTTGGGTTCGTAGCAAGGTTGTGGTATAGGTTGGTGAGGATACCATCCCCTTGGCCCGTGGGCGAGTACACATCTTCACGCGGCTTCGAGGTGCTTTGGTGGGGAAATGTACTCTCGACTGCCGCTTCTTCCCTTGATGACTTCGTTGTCCGTAAGAGCTTTCCTTCACTTCCCCGTGGCTAGACCAATCATCTCCTTCGGGTGCGACAACAATAGGGCCATCTTGTATTGGGCGTTCAAACCCTTGCGGAAGTAGTACATCTTGTGCTTCTTCAGGGAATGCACTTGGGTGGCACATACCGCATCAAGCGAATGAAACGATCGACATACGGCGAATGTTGCCGCCTTGCTTGAGATTAAAGAATTCCTCTTGCTTGATCTTCAATGCAGCTTCGAACGAAACATTCACGGAATTCCTCAACGAACTCTCCCCTGGGTATGTGGTTGGGGTTGATGTGATATCCGTGGAAGCCGCCCCCACCGGATTCGGCGGTGCCCGTGAGTTGTTCAGCCGACCATGACACATGTTTCACCCGAGAGTGCAATCATGTCCAACTTCTCTTTTAGTATCACACAACCGCCTAGGGCAGCTACGGGCTCATTGCCCTCACCACCGTCAAAGGTGGGGAGCTTCAGCTCAAGGATGATATCCGGCATTGGTTCAGGGGTCATTGCGTAGTCCCTTGGTGCATTGCTTTGCGAGATCTTGATAGCTTTTCCAAGCGCGGGTTTGGTGGTGACACCACTTGAGGAGTTCCTCGTTGGATAAGGGTCTTTTAACGACTGGTGGGCTAGGAGCACCGGGGCTGTTCTCAAGCACCATCAAATGTGGGAAACTCTTCGGGGATCTCTAGCTCGCTCTTGGGGGCTCTTTGTTTGGAGAGAAGGTCCCTTGGATAAGGCTCCATCATGTAAGTCCTTCACTAGAGCTTGTAGAAGTCGAGTTTGGCTTTCCAAAGACCTTGCCGATTCTCTCAAGGCAGGTATGGACCCGTCCATGGTTTTGCGGTAGGGAAGGTGCACGGGGTTTTGAGTGCTCGTGGAAGTTGGTCCGACATCTCTCTCGCATGTGACAAGGGGGTACAGGGGGTCATGGCTAGTGCATAGATTTATTATTAAACAATTTAAAACTTTTATGCTAAACATACACTCAAACAAAGAAGCATAAAGATCCAATAAAATGCATAAAGATCCAAGCATTCATTACATGATTTATTGCACGGCGATGCCTTTAGCGGCTACACTAAAAGACTCGCGAGAAACGCACTACTCGCGGTAGGCTCCAAAAAGAGGGACATTCTACTCTACTTGAAGTGAGTCATGTCACTTGGCAGCCTTGGGCTTTCCAACAACTACTTGCTACTTCTACTCATGGCTTGCATCGACTGAGAGCCTAAATGCCACTCTCGGCAGAAGAGATAGGCTGCTCATCCTCGGCCTCTAGCTGTGCAGGTGTCTTGTGGATTCGAGCAATGTAGGCACGTGCGGCTAGGAGGTCCTCGGTGTCCCCGGGAGTAGGAAGCTCATCCTCGGGGCAGCATTGAGGTTGAGGGCGGGTAGGCTTGATGTTGAAGTACTTGGGGGCTCCTTACGAGTCTCTCACTGGGATCCGGTCTTGTAGCTCCTCAATCTCCCTGATGCGCTTCTGGTCGGACTTTCTCCAGGCGTCCAGGGTTCTGAAGCTCTTGTCTCTCATACACTCTGTCATCTTCAGGGATTGTATCGGATGACACCGGGTTGTCTAGATTGCTTGCTCCACCGAGTCAAGTGGTTGCACTTGTTCTCCTGCACTTGCTTGTGGCGTCCACCATCTTGTCATTCGCCTTATGCCTGTCTAGCTCCCTTATCTTGTCCTCAATTTGCCTCTCCGGCTCTCAATTCTGTAGTTGAAGTGTTCTTCCTTGAGTTGGCCTTCCCCGACTTGACTCTTGAGGTGGCAATCTCAAAGATCCTGCTTTGCGTCGAGAAGGCTATGCTTCTCACGATCGGCATCAGGAAAGTAGCGCAAAGGTGCTTTTGAGAAGCTTCTTCTCATCTTCTTCATTGAGGAGGATTTCATCCACCTTAAGTAGCATATTGAGGTAGTGACGGCTCTGTTGCTCCACGTCCGGGGTGTATACGTCTGTGCCGGGAGGCACAACCCGAAGGTGGTGAGACAAGGATGCGCCTCGTGAAGGGAGCATGATCCGCGGCGGCAATACGTGGGGCGGGCGGCTTGGGTGATCCAAAATATGGAAGCGGCCTTCCTTGAACATGGCGGCGTCTCTCATCAAGTTGCAAGCGCAACCCGAGAAACGCTTGTACTCCCATGAAGACGCTCTCGTTCACCTCGAGCTCGGAGAAGCCATGGAACTCGCTGGTCTCACTTGCGGCGGTGAGATGGACGGTGATGTAGACTCGGGAGCGTCCATGTGGTGCAAGCTCTCTGCGATACACATCGATGCGCTCGCGGGATGCCCAAAGAGTGCTTCACGAAAGGAGGTATGCGAAACCCCCGTAGGCTTGCCCATCCAGGCGGGTTGACGACGACGGTCTCGGGCTCGACCATCCGCATTAGTCCATTAAGCTTGAGTTAGGAATCGGCAAGATGGATAGCTATGCATATACAGATGCAGAATTGTTGATGTATCCAAATAGAAGTGAAGCCTATGCATATAGAAGTGCGAGATCACCGATGTGTTCGGTCGGTCAGGCAATCCCAGCATGTAAAGATGCGGGTTTGATGACGTATCTGGCTGGTGAGGTAATTCATGCATATAGAGATGCATGAATAGTGATATCTTAGGCCGGGGGTGATCCGTGCATACTGAGAGATGCGGGGACTAGCGGACATATAGGTAAAATGTTCTAGGCTAGAGAGATAATCCGTGCATATATATAGTGATGCAGGATTAGTGTCATTAGCGGACATCGGGGAAACCGTGCATATAAAGGTGCAAGGTTGGTAATGTATCTGGTCAAGGAGATAATCCATGCACATAGAGATGCAGGGTTATTAAAGTATCCGACCCGATAGGTAATCCACGCATATAGAGATGCGGAATTAGCAGCATTACCGAACAGAGGGTAAGCCATGCATAAAAAAGATGCATAGTCGGTGATATAACCAAGAAAGCAAGTTTCAATCCTAAGGCTATTGTCCAAACCTAGGGGTCTCGTCCTACGGTCAAGCACGGCTCTTGATACCAAGCGTAACATCCCCAAATTTCCACGAAGGGAAATTCACGATAGATGTATAACATGATAGTCTCCGAGGATCATTCCATCACATTCTTCAAATTACAGTCGATTACAGAGTCAAACTTCGAATAAAAGAGTACATATAGAAGGGTAATATTATTACATCGCCACTTGGCGGAAGCAAACAGAGTCACGCGGCATCCAGAACAGCTAGAAGAACGTTGCGGAAGCGTCATCATCCATCTTCAGCTTGAGCGTAGGCACGAAACCATCTAATCCTCCAAGTAGCCGAAGTTCACCTTGCAAGCTAAAAATGACTTTCAAGACAATGAGTGCGGCTATTTCCCACCCTATGCTTTGCTTTGCTTTGTGGTGCTTTGTGGAATGCAAAGGGTATATCAAAAGGCCTATATTTGGCTGTAGTTTCTTATGCAAACATCAAGTTTTATAAATAAACAAGTTTTAATTCCATTCCCAGCATCACACCAACCCCGGTGTAATGCCCAAACCACATCATATCAAAACTCGGATCCATTCCCACAACACATCTCCCATCTCACACCACCGCTCGGCGGCCAGAACAGCCCTTCAACTCCTTCGCCTGCCTAACCGGGCTCTCGGCCCTCTCTCACACCGTAACCCCAAACCACACTCAACTCGGGATGAGAAGAGAAAACACCCTCACTACTCGGAGAAGAAGGACCTCAAGAAAACCTAGCCAAAAGACCGGGCGCGGCCGGGGTAGTCCGGGCAAAAAGGCCGGCGCAAAACCCTAAGTAGTCCAGTCTAGACAGGTCCTAGCCCGGCCGGACTATACGTATAGATTTACAACTCTGCAGAGGCGTGTACTCAAGACCACACGGTCGCCATCATCGGCATAGGCAAGTGCCTGGGCCGTCACGGAGACCACCTAGTCGGACAATGCCACCTTACCACTCGGCTGAAGGAAACTCCGAGTACCACCGCCGCTACCGAGGGCGTGAGAACGACGTGACGAGCACTCCCCGCGGCTCAAGATCAACCCCCGCTGTCTCGGGCGGGATGGAGGCACTCGGGGCCTATCATTTGCTATAACACTATCCACTAGCACCTAGTAAGTATGGCATCATCAAAGTAGATGGGGCAATCCGCAACCCCGCCCATAACGTAAGGCGTGAGGTGAGCACCAATTCCCAAGATCCCGGGTCCTCGAAGACAATAAGTCCTTAAGTAGGACCAGGGCAAGACATCTTCAAACTCCATTTCCCGGCCTTCGTCCCGTCACAAGAGTCGAGAACCGTATCCCAAATCCGTATACGGTTACCCGCCACGGGTAGGACAAGGTGGGAGAGGCCCGGCACACTCCCGGCAAGGCGGAGTCGGCGACTCGTCATAGATCCCGCCCGGTCGACACAACCCTCACCACACACCCAAGGCATACACGAATCTCACTCACCACATGACCTCGGGTCACGGGCACCAAGTCGCCCACAAACATACTCAACTCCCGGCTCATATACCCCGGATCATATATATAACACGTAAGTGAGATATAGCAATCGATAGCGACAAAGATATAATAAGCGTGTGGCTAAATCTATCAGCGGGTATGCAGGTGATGGGTTGCGACAAGGTAAAGGCTTCACAAGCATTCTACTCATGCAATCCTAGCATATAGCATTTCAACATAAAGTAAAGCGCTAGCAATCTATCATGACATGCGTAATAGGATCTACGAGGTGGGTGGGAAATTAGCACCTCAATGGTCGTCTGACAGGTCCTCCTCTGACTCCGAGTCGTCCTCCTCGCGTAGCTCCTCCTCAAGGTCTGAAACGTAACGTAGAGTCGCGATAAGCGACTCCTATAGACATTCACAAAGAAGCAAATCGAAATTCAAAAACTCTAAAGCACTCATGAATAAGCCTATGACGTAGAGCTCCTTTTTAGAAAAATTTGGACTCTTGTTTCATATTTTTCCGAGTTCGTATGAATATTCTATGAATTTCCTAAGTTTAAATCTCATTTCTAAAAAAGATAAAAGGCTGGTTTATCCTAGTGCCGACACGTGGCGGCATGTGATTGGTCCAAGGCTATGCAGCAACTTACAAGCGGGGTCGGGGATGATGTCATCGCATGATGTCACTTGGATGACGTCGGCAACAACGGTCGAAGGTCCGGGCGAGAGAGACTTACAGTGGGACCCACGGAGGTAGTCAGCGAGTGGGACCGGTCAACCGCTTGACCGATCAAGGTCAACGCGCCCGGGCCCAAAGCCGGGTTTAGTGGGCGGATTAGGGCGGAAATGGCCCTAGTTGGGCCGGCCGGCCACACGTGTCGCTCTCTCAAGTTGGCCACGTGGCCGCCAAAACGGGCTCGATCCAGGCGGTGCATGGTGGCTGGCCGGTCCACGGTGGCTAGTGGTCCATAGACCACACGGGGTCTATGGTGCAAAGTCCTCCTTCTTTTCCTCCCCGCTGGCGGCTTGTGGTGAAACAGGTCTATGCACCGGGCTTGTCTTCTTTCCCCATCTTCCGGCCTCTTCCTTGCTTTGTGTCACGGGCTCGCGAGCCGATGGCGAAGAAAAGGCTAATGCCTCCCCTGCGCTTGAAGGATGAAGAGAGCGTGGCGTCCAAGACGGTGGCTTGAAGTCGTGCAGGTGGCAGCGGCGGAATAGCACCACGGCGGACGGCGAGGCGGTTCTTGGCTTGCGGCGAATCAAGACCAAAGAAGCTGGCTCTTCGTGTCGATTGAAGTCGGACACAAGGCAAGGAGGGCAGCGCCAATGACCATAAGCCACGGCGGAGTCCGCTCGCGGCACGCAAATGGGTGGGCTCGGGGCAAAGCGGGCCTTTTCCCTTAACTAACTAGTCGCCCAGATGGTGGCGTCATGGCTCGCTCGTGTGTCTTCGGTGGCGAACGACGGGAACGCGCCGACGGTGGCATCGTGGTCGGTCTTGCCATGGCATCCATGGCGGCCGGGTGTCTGTGCCGGCGTTCGAGCACGAAACGGCAAGCCTATGCACGTGCAAGTCGCAGCGTCGCGGTGCTTAGCGGGCAAGGAAAAACGGCGCTTGCTCCTCTAGTTGGAGAACGCGGCGGTGGCATGGTCGCGAACACGACGATGGTGGGATGGAGTAGGCAAATCCGGCGTATGGGTGCTCACGGGTATCCGAGATCAAGGCGAGGCCTTTTTCTCCCAACCAACTGAGCGGCTACGGGTGCGGGTTCGGGCGAAGCTCGGCGGCTTGGTTCCGCAGTGGTAGCCGGAGATTTGAGGTAGCCGCGACACGGCGGCGCTCTCGCGCTCGGCGGCGCGTCGGCATGGCATGTCCTTGCGGCGCTAAGGCTCTCCTAGGGTGAAAAGGCGGCGGATTCCCATCGTCCCTCGGACGTAGCGGTCATGATGGCGGGGTTCTAGGGGCCTCTACTATACCGGCGTTGCGAACGAAGGCGACCATGGCCATGGTGGTTCCAATGGCGTGGGTGGTTTCATGCATCTAAAGGCTCGGCAAGGCCGTCTTTTGACTTCGCGTCTGCAAGCGAAGGCTTCCACCTTTGCGCTCTGTAGGTAGGAGAACGCGTGGCGGCGTGCAAGTTGAACATGGCGGCACGTTGGCGCTCCAAGATGCTCGGCGAAGACAATTTCGAGGGCCTTTTAGTCCAAATATAAAGTTGAGGATTTTCCTCTCGCTACGGCGAGGCGACATGGCGTTGGTCCGGCCGGTCTCGATGATGGCGAAAAAGGTTGGCCGCCATGGCGACGGCGGGCTATGGGCGTTCCCGTGCTGCCGAAGTCATAAGGCTTTCTTGGCTCGGTGCGCGGGATCAAGGCAAATAGAAGAATGGCTTTGCACCTTCATTCAAGTCGAACCGCGGCGGCGTTCGAAGGCCGGGCGGCGGTGACTCAGGCACAGACGATGGCGCCAAGCAGGTCGGCGCGAGGACCGCTGACGCGATGGGTCGACGCGTGGGTGTCAGGCGGGAGGTGGGCGTGGTCTCCCCGCCAATCGGCCACCAATGCGAGGTGGCGGCACTGACGTGATAATGGTGGCGGCGAGGTGGTCAGGGTCGCTGAAAAGACGGCTCGCTATAGGTCATTTACCAGCGGAAGGCTCGCCGGCTTGCTCTACGCCCGGGATGAATGCTCGGCGGCTTCTTCCTTCTTCGCCTCCCTCTTCTCCTTCCTACCCCTCCCTTCTTGCTTGGCTGGGTGTTGGTTTGCGGGGACCTCCGATGATAGGGGCCTAGAATGAACGGGAACCGATCAGGTGCGCCCGGTGTGGATGGGCTTGCGTGGAGAAGGGGCGGCGTCGCGTTCGATATGCATTTGAATTCTCCGTCCTCGGTGAACGCGAAAGGGCAAATGTTGGGGCTTCTCCTTTGCCATGGTGACGCATCGCCTTGTCGGGTTTGGCGTCACCATGTCTCGGGTGCCAAACTTTGGGCGGCGAGCTGCCGCTCCGTGGCGTGATATTCGGTCGAGACGGACGCGGGCGCCGCGGCGTTGGTCCCTCGCCCGAGCCGGTACTGCAAGGAGAGAGGGAGGGAGGAAAAAGATGACAAGTGGGGTCCCTTCCCGCTCGTCATTGACTCAAGACGAAATGACGAGTAATGCCCCTCCTTTATGTGAGTCGGAGCGGCGGTGGCGTCTTCGGCTCGGGCTGGCCTTCGGCCATTGCTGGCTGGTTCAAACTTTGGGCTGGCCGGCCGTGCGGTTGAGTGGCAAAGATCTAGTTTAGGAGTTTCACAGAGTGGGGTTGGGCCAAAATGGCCGTTGCCATTTCTTCCTCTTTCTTTTATCCTTTTCTATTTCCATATTCTATTTCTATTTCTAACTAAACCATGGGCACCTATGTTGATGCACTTGTGTTGCCATCATGTACACCACCCTAGTGGGGTCCTCTAGGGGTCACCTAGGGTATTAGGGTCCAATCCAATGGTTGGCAACACACACAAGATCGGTTCGTTAATTAAAGTTAGTTGATTTTATTTCATCACATAAAATCATAAGAGCCAAATCACAAGTTGATTAGGATGCAATGCTCACACAAGCTATGTAGGGTCTACTTGTGCAACTACAAGTTGTCTTCCTAGCATGTCACACACCAAACATGGGTTTGTTTTCAAAAAAAATTTTGTTGGTTGTGATTTTTGGTGTTTGGTAATTTTCGTGGGTTGTTACTGAGACTCCCCTTTACAGGAATCTCGTCCCCGAGATTCAAGGCATGGCGTACCACTCCAACTCGGAGGTCTTCGATTGACGGTTGGCTCCAACCGGTTCTTTCTTCCAAGGGTGCAACTTTATGTTGGCTTTGCAAGGAACATTGGGAAGCTATAGTCACTACGGCTTTCATCGTCTTCTCAGGATCCAAGTTGCCTGACGTAAACGTCATCTTGCTTTAGCTAGTACTACCTTGGACCACGTGCTTAATTGAAAAGGGGTCTTTCCCAATCTAGAGGAAAACATCTAGACCATTAGAAGGTAGCGAAGTGGGAGTGGCTAAAAGACTATGTCCAAAGGTCGGGACTCTCTCACACCCTACACATCTAGGTCATAGAATATTTTACTCAAGTAGATGGGGTCCATGGGTTGTTTTGATGTGGTCACTAGATAGACTAGGATTTAATGAAAGCTTAGTAAAATAGGCATAGAATGCAATACCAAACTCTTACAAAAAGCGAAAAGGATCAAAAGGATCAAAAAACATACCGTATGCATAAAAACATACCGGTATCCATTGCAGAGGAAGTAGCCCCCCCGGTGGAGACTTCCATTCGGGGCAGCCGAAAAAGCTTTGTGACCTTCTTGCTCGCATCTGAAACAACTGAAGAGCTCCTTATATGCAACGGTCACCTTTTTCGGGCACTGGCAAGCCTTGTGGCCCGGCTGATCACACACATAGCAATCATTGGGTTTGCTATCGGCGGGTGTAGGTGTAGCAGCATTTTTCTTGCCAGGGCTCTTGGTAGTTGACACGTCTCCTCTCATTAGGCATTCCGTGGACTTATGGCCTGGTTGATGGCAATTAAAGCAAAAGTGTACTCCCTTTGTAGGAGCTGTCATGTCCGTTCCCCACATGCTTGGGTTCGTAGCAAGGTTGTGGTATAGGTTGGTGAGGATACCATCCCCTTGGCCCGTGGGCGAGTACACATCTTCACGCGGCTTCTGAGGTGCTGGTGGGGGAAATGTACTCTCAGACTGTCGCTTCTTCCCCTTGATGACTTCGTTGTCCGTAGAGCTGTTCCCTTCACTTCCTGTGGCTAGACCAATCATCTCCTTCAGGGTGCGACAACTGCTCTTCGCTAGGGCCATCTTGTATTGGGTGTTCAAACCCTTGCGGAAGTAGTACATCTTGTGCTTCTTAGAGGGAATGCACTTGGGGGCACATACCGCATCAAGCGAATGAAACGATCAGCATACGACTGAATGTTGCCAGTTCCTTGCTTGAGATTAAAGAATTCCTCTTGCTTGATCTTCAATGCAGCTTCTGGAACGAAACATTCACGGAATTCCTCAACGAACTCTCCCCAGGGTATGTGGTTGGGGTTGATGTGATATCCGTGGAAGCTGTCCCACCAGATTCGAGCAGTGCCCGTGAGTTGTTCAGCCGCGACCATGACACATGTTTCACCTGAGAGTGCAATCATGTCCAACTTCTCTTTAGTATCACACAACCAGTCTAGGGCAGCTACGGGCTCATTGCCCTCACCGTCAAAGGTGGGGAGCTTCAGCTCAAGGATGATATCTGGCATTGGTTCAGGGTCATTGCGTAGTCCCTTGGTGCATTGCTGCAGATCTTCTGATAGCTTTTCCAAGCGCTGGGTTTGGTGGTGACACCACTTGAGGAGTTCCTCGTTGGATAAGGGTCTTTTAACGACTGGTGGGCTAGGAGCACCAGGGCTGTTCTCAGCACCATCAAATGTGGGAAACTCTTCGGGGATCTCTAGCTCTGGCTCTTGGGGGCTCTTTGTTTGGAGAGAAGGTCCCTTGGATAAGGCTCCATCATGTAAGTCCTTCACTAGAGCTTGTAGAAGTCGAGTTTGGCTTTCCAGCACCTTGCTGATTCTCTGGGCAGGTATGGACCCGTCCATGGTTTGCGGTAGGGAAGGTGCACGGGGTTTTGAGTGCTCAGGAAGTTGGTCTGACATCTCTCTGCATGTGACAAGGGGGTACAGGGGTCATGGCTAGTGCATAGATTTATTATTAAACAATTTAAAACTTTTATGCTAAACATACACTCAAACAAAGAAGCATAAAGATCCAATAAAATGCATAAAGATCCAAGCATTCATTACATGATTTATTGCACGGCGATGCCTTTAGCAGCTACACTAAAAGACTCGCGAGAAACGCACTACTCGCAGGTAGGCTCCAAAAGAGGGACATTCTACTCTACTTCAGAAGTGAGTCATGTCACTTGGCCGCGCAGGGCTTTCCAACAACTACTTGCTACTTCTACTCATGGCTTGCATCGACTGAGAGCCTAAATGCCACTCTCGGCAGAAGAGATAGAGCCATCATCCTCGGCCTCTAGGCGCGCGGTGTCTTGTGGATTCGAGCAATGTAGGCACGTGTGCGGCTAGGAGGTCCTCGGTGTCCCCGGGAGTAGGAAGCTCATCCTCAGGGCAGGCATTGAGGTTGAGGCGGGTAGGCTCGATGTTGAAGTACTCTGTGCGGGGCTCCTTACGAGTCTCTCCTGGGATCTGGTCTTGTAGCTCCTCAATCTCCCTGATGCGCTTTTGGTCGGACTTTCTCCAGGCGTCCGTGGTTGGCTCTTGTCTCTCATACACTCTGTCATCTTCAGGGATTGTATCAGATGACACTGGTTGTACGCGGCTTGAAGGCCTGCTTGCTCCAGCTGCTGAGTCAAGTGGTTGCACTTGTTCTCCTGCACTTGCTTGTGGCGTCCAGCCATCTTGTCATTCGCCTTATGCCTGTCTAGCTCCCTTATCTTGTCCTCCGGTAGACTCTCCACCTCGTAGTTGAAGTGTTCTTCCTTGAGTTGGCCTTCCCGACTTGACTCTTCAGGTGGCAATCTCGGCATCATTAGATGCGATCGAGAAGGCTATGCTTCTCACGATCGGCATCACGCCGAAGTAGCGCCAAGGTGCTTTTGAGAAGCTTCTTCTCATCTTCTTCATTGAGGAGGATTTCATCCACCTTAAGTAGCATATTGAGGTAGTGACGGCTCTGTTGCTCCACGTCCAGGGTGTATCTGTCCTGTGCCAGGAGGCACAACCCAGAGGTGGTGAGACAAGGGTCTGCCTCAGTGAAGGGAGCATGATCCGTGGCAGCAATCTGTGGGGCATGATCCAAATAGGGTAGCGGTGAAGCGGCCTTCCTGAACAAGTGGCGAGCGTCTCTCATCAAGTTGCGAAGCGCAACCCGAGAAACAGCTTGTACTCCCATGAAGACGCTGTCGTTCACTTCGAGCTCGGAGAAGCCATGGAACTCTGGTACAGTCTCACTTGCTGGCACGGTGAGATGGACGGTGATGTAGACTCCGGAGCGTCCATGTGGTGCAAGCTCTCTGCGATACACGTACTCGATGCGCCCGCAGGATGCCCAAAACTCCGAGTGCTTCACGAAGGAGGTATGCGAAACCCCCGTAGGCTTGCCCATCCAGGGGCAGGTTGACGACGGTCTCAGGCTCAGCCATCTGCATTAGTCCATTAAGCTTGAGTTAGGAATCGGCAAGATGGATAGCTATGCATATACAGATGCAGAATTGTTGATGTATCCAAATAGAAGTGAAGCCTATGCATATAGAAGTGCGAGATCACCATTGTGTTTATCGGTCGAGCAATCCCAAAGATGTAAAGATGCGGGTTTGACGACGATCTGGCTCAGTGAGGTAATTCATGCATATAGAGATGCATGAATAGTGATATCTTAGGCCATAGGGGTGATCCGTGCATACAGAGATGCAGGACTAGCAGACATATAGGTAAAATGTTCCAGGCTAGAGATATAATCCGTGCATATATATAGAGATGCAGGATTAGTGTCATTAGCGGACATCGGGGAAACCGTGCATATAAAGGTGCAAGGTTGGTAATGTATCTGGTCAAGGAGATAATCCATGCACATAGAGATGCAGGGCTATTAAAGTATCCGACCCGATAGGTAATCCACGCATATAGAGATGCGGAATTAGCAGCATTACCGAACAGAGGGTAAGCCATGCATAAAAAGATGCATAGTCGGTGATATAACCGAAGAAAGCAAGTTTCAATCCTAAGGCTATTGTCCAAACCTAGGGGTCTCGTCCTACGGTCAAGCCTGGCTGTTGATACCAACTGTAGTGATGGAGTAATTTTAGATTTATCACTAAAAGTTGAGAATGAGACTCTCAAAAGAGAGGTGGATGAGCTCACCCACTCCTTGAGGAAGGCATATGGTGGGGATGCCCGCTTGCTAAAGTGCTTGGGTAGCCAAAGGTTTTCCCTTAACAAGGAAGGCTTAGGCTATGTCCCCAAGAAAGGCAAGAAGCCCTTTGCTACCTCAAAGCCTAGCTTTGTGAAGAGCAATGGGTCCTATTGCAATAGATGCAAGCAAGTGGGGCATCAAGAGCAAAAATGTGCTAAAATCAACATGAACAAGAAATCAAGCAAAGTGCATTCCATACATTTTGATTCTTGTTATTTGCTTACCAAGGGTGAGAAGGGTGTCAAGGCAAAGTTTGTTGGTACACCCATTGTTGGCCCAAAGAAGAAGGCAATTTAGGTACCAAAGGCTTTGGTTGCTAACCTCCAAGGACCCAAAACAAATGGGTACCTAAATCTTATTGATTTGCTTGTAGGTGAATTACAAGATTGGGGGAATCATTGGATTCTTGATAGTGGGTGCACTCAACATATGACCGGTGATGCAAGAAAGTTCAACATTATTTATTCAACTCAAGAGAATGACAAGCCTATTACATTTGGTGATAGCAAAAGTGGCAAGATACAAGGCATAGGCAAGATAGCAATAACCAATGACTTGACCTTATCGAATGTGGCACTAGTGGACATTTTGAAGTACAATTTACTTTCAGTGGCACAAATTTGTGATCTTGGTTATAAGTGCATCTTTGATGAAGATTGTGTTGAGATAGTGAATACAAAAAAGATTCAAGCTTGATCTTCAAGGGAATAAGATTCGACAATCTCTACCTTGTGGACTTTGGTGCTAGTGAGACTCAAATTAGTACATGCTTGATATCTCAATCTAGCATGGGTTGGCTATGGCATAGAAGACCTGGTCATGTTGGCATGAAGCAACTCAACAAGTTAGTGACACATGATCTAGTAAGAGGCTTGAAGGATGTTCACTTTGACAAGGACAAGCTATGTAGTGCATGTCAAGCCGGCAAGCAAGTTGCCAATACATATCCAAAGAAGAGCTTCATGAGCACTTGCAAGGCATTTGACTTGATCCATATTGATTTGTTTGGCCCAACCGCATACACAAGCATTGGTGGCAACAAATATGGATTTGTGATTGTGGATGACTATACAAGATTCACTTGGGTGTTCTTTCTCAATGACAAGAGTGATGTGTATTCATTGTTCAAGACATTTCTCAAGAGGGTGCACAACGAGTTTGACATCATAGTGAAGAAAGTGAGAAGTGACAATGGAAGTGAGTTCAAGAACACAAGGGTTGATGAGCTATGTGATGACTATGGAATCATGCATCAACTTTCGGCCAAGTACACACCACAATCCAATGGCCTAGTTGAGAGGAAGAATAGGACTCTCATTGAGATGGCAAGATCAATGCTTAGTGAGTACAATGTGAGTCAATCATTTTGGGCCGAAGCAATCAACACCGCATGCCACTACATCAATAGATTGTATTGCCATCCCATGATGAACAAGACACCTTATGAGCTATTAAATGGAAGAAAGCCAACCATTGCATACTTTAGAGTATTTGGGTGCAAATGCTACATATTGAAGAAGGGTGCAAGACTTGGCAAGTTTGACAAGAGGTGTGATGAGGGGTTCCTACTTGGTTATTCCACCACAAGCAAAGCATATAGAGTGTGGAACAACTCAAGTGGTGTATTGGATGAAGTCCATGATGTTGAATTTGATGAAACCAATGGGTTCCAAGATGAGGATGAGAACCTCAATGATGTTAGTGGAACTCAATTGGTGAATGCCATGAGGGGTATGGATATTGGTGATATAAGGCCAACTCAAGTGAATGATGACAAGGATGAAGTGCAAATAACTCAAGCTAGTGATGCTCAAGTTTAAGATCAACAACAAGCTAGCACATCATCTCAAGCAACAATAAGTGATCAACCAACCTCAAGCAATCAAGTCCCAATACTCCAAAGCTCAAGCATAGCTAGAGATCACCCAATTGATCAAATTGTTGGTGATATTGCAAGTGGAGTACAAACAAGAGGAAGACTAGCGGCCTTTTGTGAACACTTTGCTTTTGTGTCACAAGAAGAGCCCGAAAAGGTTGATGATGCCTTGAAGGATGAAGAATGGGTCATTGCAATGCAAGAGGAGCTCAACAACTTTGATAGAAACAAGGTTTGGGAATTGGTAGAGAGACCAAAGGACTACAATGTCATTGGAACCAAATGGGTGTTCAAGAATAAGCAAGATAAAGATGGCATTGTTGTGAGAAACAAAGCAAGACTAGTTGCACAAGGTTACACTCAAGTAGAGGGTCTTGACTTTGGTGAAACATATGCTCCGGTTGCAAGATTAGAGGCAATTAGAATCCTATTGGCCTATGCATGTGCACACAACATCAAGCTCTATCAAATGGATGTAAAGAGTGCTTTTCTCAATGGCTTCATCAATGAGCTAATGTATGTTGAGCAACCACCTGGTTTTGAAGATTACCATCATCCCAACCATGTGTACAAGTTAAACAAGGCATTGTATGGGTTGAAGTAAGCACCTAGAGCATGGTATGAGAGGTTGAGAGACTTCTTACTCAAGAAAGGCTTCAAGATGGACAAAGTTGACACTACTCTCTTCACCAAGAAGATTGGAAAGGATTTGTTTGTGATGCAAATATATGTTGATGATATCATCTTTGAATCAACAAATCAAGAGTATTGTGAAGAGTTTGCTAACATGATGGCAAAAGAATTTGAGATGTCTATGCTTGGAGAGCTTACATACTTCCTTGGTCTTCAAATCAAGCAAATGAAGAATGGCACCTTCATTAGTCAAGGGAAGTACATTAGAGACATGATCAAGAAGTTTGCCATGCAAGATGCAAAGGGCATTAATACACCAATGGGTACCAATGGATCATTGGACAATGATGAGAGTGGCAATATGGTTGATCAAAGGTACTATAGGTCATTGATTGGAAGCTTACTCTATGTGACCGCTTCTAGGCCCGATGTAATGTTTAGTGTTGGCAAGTGTGCAAGATTTCAATCCTCACCTAGAGAGAGTCACCTCACCGCATCAAAGAGGATATTGAGGTACTTGAAGCACACACAAAATGTTGGGCTATGGTATCCCAAGGGGTCAAACTTTGAGCTTATTGGATATTCGGACTCCAACTATGGGGGATGCAAGGTTGATAGAAGAAGCACAAGTGGCACTTGTCAATTCCTTAGAAGATCTCTAGTATCATGGTCATCAAAGAAGCAAACCGGTGTGACACTTTCAACCGCCGAGGCCGAATACATTAGTGCCAGTAGTTGTTGTGCACAATTGCTATGTATGAGATCAACATTGAGAGATTATGGTTTTGATTTCCATCATGTGCCATTGTATTGTGACAATGAAAGTGCTTGCAAGATGACACAAAACCCAGTCCAACATACAAGAACCAAGCACATTGACATAAGGCATCACTTCATAAGAGATCATCAACAAAAGGGTGACATTGCTATCCAACCTATTGGCACTGAAGATCAACTAGCCGACATCTTTACAAAGCCACTAGATGAGAAGAGGTTTTGCAAGCTAAGAAATGAGTTGAACATCCTTGACTTCTCCAACATGAGTTGAATGCACCCCACTATCATGACATGCCCCTCCATCAAGCAAAGCAGAGGTGAAATTGTTTGACATGGCATTCATGATAACTAAGGACTTGTTAGAACATATAGACATATAACTTGTGCCTTAGGAAGCATTCATGGAAAATCAAAGGATTTCAATGTATGTATGCCATCACTATTGCTCTTTATGCTTGTTTGATCTAGTGATGACATATGACATGTTTATGGGCTTGCAATCTCAAGTGTTGAATTTGGCTACCTTTTCACACATATAGTTCAGCATAGGCAAGATAACCCTTGTCATGAGGTGTGAAGAAGCTTGTCTTTGGTTCAAACCGAATTATTTGTTTGACAAGTGATCCAAATTTGACCAAATTTGAGCATTATTCTCTCTTCCACAACACAACATGGTCATACCTTTTGTGAAAATTGTCGACAAAGGGGGAGAGATTAGTGCATGAAAGGTTTTGGAAAATTAAAATTTCACATGTTTTTGAAAACCTCTCATGTGGTTCATGAGTTAACAAGTGGTTCACACAAGTAGGGGGAGCAAGCTCATAGACAATTTGTTGCATTCGATTGTGCACTAACATATGACTTGCTCATTGCACATGTATTTAAATTCAATATACATGCTTGTGTGGTGTATGCTAGTTTTCACAAGTTGCTTGTCAAGTGGTTGATTAACTAGCATGCATAGGAGCTAGCTAGATTTTCTAAACTCCGCTCTTAATTCAAGTACCTTGCTCATAATGTGATCTCACGTGGTACTTTGAGTTTTGATGAAAATCTAGTTACCTTGATGCTTGTATGGTGAAAATGGCGCAACTCCAATTGGTATCACGCTTCAAAGGTCCATTTCTTTCACCTAAGCATCATTTTGGTAACATAGCTCACCCTCAATTTCAATATTCATACATGTATGCAATGATTCGTTCCAAACTCGTGGCATACATGTAGGGGGAGCTCATGCTACCAAAACCGAACTATGATGATTGTCCAATCCTATGATTGTAAGCAAAATGCTTGGACAACCATGATATGTTCAAAAACATTAATCATAAAACCTTTATGCGGGTTGTCACCAATTACCAAAAAGGGGGAGATTGAAGATCTCTTGTTTGGTTTTGGCTAATTAGTGACACCTAAGGACTAATCTCTCGATGCTAAGTGTTTGACTAGATTGGAGATTGGTCGTGCCGGAGTTGGTGCATGGTGATCATGGAGGATGGACCGAGGTGATCCAAAAGTTGATCAAGCATGCAACTCGGTGAAATTTCGGAGATCAATTGTCCCCAAGGCAAAGGTATAACCATAGGGCTTTTGATTTCACACCCAAGACACCATAGAGGGTGTGGGTGGTTATAGGATCGATAAGCCGTACTATAAAGAGGGGAAACTTATCGTACATATCGGTCCTCATGTGCCTTTAGGTTCAAAATTCATATGCATGCATTCTAACCTAAAGAGCTAACTCCGCACTTGGTGAAAATGTTTCGAAAATGCTAACACATGGTGTCGAGGTGTTCTTCGACGTGTCGGCAACAAGAATCAAGTGGCGGAAGTCGGTTTGGAGCAAAGGCGAAGAACGGCGACGAAACGACATTTTCGCGGCTCTGGCGTGACCGGACGCCGACCGGAAGCAGTCGAAAGTGACCGGGGCCTTCCGGTCGGTCGTCCGGCGAGAGGGTGTTTCCGGGTCGGGGTCGACGGGTGACCGGACCCACCGACCGGAAGCATCCGGTCCACGACCGACGCTGGGCCGGATGCACGACCGGAAGCGCCCGAGCGGGGGATCACCGGCCGGTTTGGGTTTGTCGGTTGTGGCCAGGACCCACCGACCGGACTCACCGGTGAGTCCGGTCAGTCGTCCGGCCAGGCCGCTAGCGTGGCTTTCACCCTTTCCACCACATTTTGTGGTGTGGCCTATATATACCCCCATGGCTGCTCCTTGCTCTCTCTCTTGGACATTTGAATCATTCCTAACATCTTTGAGCAAGCAAGCAAGCCTCCCTCCTCTCTCATTCTTGATTTGTGCTTCATTCTTGAGAGAAGAGTTGATCCTAGTGTCTTGCATCGAGTTCTTGCATCTAGAGGCACTTGGGGATCGTTGTGAGCCGGTTGGTTTCTTGTTTCTCTTGGAGACACCGCTCCTAGCTGGCTTGGAGGATTGGTGGAGTTGTTGGCAAGAAGAGGTGATTGTTTCTTGGCCACCTCCGGTTGATTTGTGAGAGGATTACGCACTCCTCGTCGGGAAGACAAAGTGCAAGGAATACATTGCTCGTGTCTTGGGTACCACACTTGTTGAGTGATGTGTTGAGGCTAGCAAGGGCACCGTGTAACACCCGTGTTTTTGCATCATTTTAAAATTCACTAAAAATTTAAACTTTTTCGAATTACAACTAAAACTGGATTTATTTTTCGCTAAACCGAAACCCTAATTTTTGAAAACCTGCATTTCGAACTCTCATCATATAGAAAATAGGAAACCTTGTTTGTTGCTTGCCGAACTTTATGGTGACCGAAGATGCAAGGTAAGCCCTAGATTCAAATTATGGAAATATGTTGCATGAGTGATGATTTACAAATTATCTCTCGAATCAAATACGAAACTCGTGTGTACTAAAATATATGAATATTTGTATGAGTATAATAAATACATATTCTCGACTATAAGGGTCAAGAGAATCTAAATGTGCTTATACAAATATTTATAATATATTACACATGAAATATCAAATTGGGGGAAAAGTGTGTACACACATATGTATATATATATATCTACATATATTTATATAAGACTCTTTGCATAAATATTCTCATAAATACAAGTTAGAAGAATATGAGTCCAAGAGCCTATGCAAATAAATATAGTAAATATATATACACATATCAACACACATGAAATAGCAAGGGAAGGAAAAGGAAGAGAAATAAAAAGGAGAAATAGGGAAAAGAAAAGAAAAGGGAATAGATCTCGGGCTCATTCCCTCCGGCCAGCCCGCCTACTCTCCCTCCTCTTCCTGGCCCGGCCCAAACCGGCCCCCTTCTCCTCCCCTTCTCTCCCCTCCCTTCGCGCACATGCGAACAGGCCGGCCCAACTAGCTAACACCGCGAGGCCCAGCGCCATTCCATCCCCTCTCACCGCCAGCTGAGGCCCACCGACGTACCCCACCTCACGCCGTCGTCTACCTTCGTCTATCGCACGGACGACGACCGCGACACGCTGCCACGACCCCGTGCTCCCCACCGTACGAGGCAAGACCGACCTAGACCGACACACGGGAGAGGGCACGGAGTTCCTCGCCGCCGAGCACGCCCGGCCGAGCCGCCACCCCTACCCCCGGGCACGCACCACCATGCACACCGCCGCTTGCCACGTTCTACTGCCACCGCCCGGAACGAATAAAATATGACGCAGATTGGCCGGAAGACCGCCTTGCCGAGCCACGATAACGAACAGGGTGCGAACTCACATTATACATCAAAGGAGTACGGCGCATCCGCCATGGCGGACAAACCCGCCCGCCGTAGACGCGATGGGACGGGACAACGATACTCACCAAAACACGATGTGCATGCGCGGGCGCCATATAGGAGCCATAATGAGGTCATCAATGGCCATGACCGAGGAAAAGATCGTCGAGGCGGAAAATATCTCGCCGGTCGAGTGCGCCGGCGAGGCTATAAATAGCCTTTCCTGGCACACGATCGAGCTCGCCAATCCCCTCACGAGCTCCGCCCCAAGCGTGGAACACACTGTGCTCGCCCACTCTTCCCCTCTCCCTCCCTCTCCGGTGAGAAATCGGAGTTTCCCAAACCTTGCTCCGCCGCCGCCGCGAACTAGGTCAAGGTGTCCCTTGTCGTCGTTGTACCAGGGCCAAATTGGTGAGTCCATTGGTTTACTGGTTATCCCACTGATCGATTTCCCTTCTCTTTCCTCGTTTTGGTATCCTGTAGCTTCATCCCCGCGTGTCGCCGCCATTGAGCTCCGCCCGGCAAGCCGCCGCCGTGGAGGCCGAACCACACCACCGCCCTAAGGCCCACCAACAACCGGGGAGGGCGACGGTACCCCAGGAGCCCCACGGCGAGCAATGAAGCCCGGCCGGTTCCGGCCAGATTCCGCGACCCCCCGCCGTGGGGGCATGCCAACGGGCGGAGGCCCTGTTCATGGACGACGTCGTCTCGTTAAAGAACGCCGTCATGGCTTCGACCAATGACGGGACGCCACGCCGCCCCTTCCGTTTTCCCTCCGTCCCGACGCCGTCCGGTGCCACCGAGGCATATGTAATCCACGTGGCGCCTCTACGTGGCGGCCACCGTGGCGTCCCAGCTGGACCCACATGGCACACATGTGCATAGGGACCGTCCGTGTACACCTTTGTTTTTAATTGCTAGAGCCACCCGATTGTTGTACACAAGATATTAGAAGTAGACCTTCCCATATCGAGAAAAATTCCCAAAAATTTGTAAATTCATTATTTGATTTATATAATTTTATCATGTAATTAGTTCCAATATTATTACATGATAAAATTATATTATAATATTACCCTAATGATTTAATTAGGGATTAATATTATAAAATCCATATCTCATGCAATTTAACTCCGTTTCGCGTGAAACGACTTCCATAATTGATCTAAAATCTAGCTCTATGCATCTAACCCATTGCCACCATAATGTTCCATGTTTGTTTTGCATGATATAATTCCAAATAGTTTAATGTCGATCGCGAAGTAGCTTTCAAACGCGACGGGGATTAGGAGTTTCATCCCGGATCAAGCGAGAGACGCTCAACGCCGGTGCCGATTCGTAAGAACCTCCCAGGCAAGTCCTTACCCCCCTTAATAATCTTGACCTAATTAATCAACACAACCTTACGAGGTGATGATGAATGATGATATAATATGGCTAAGTGAGATCGATGTAAGCTGAATTAATAATGTGAACCCTCCAACAAAAAGGTGAGTGGTGATAGTCTACATGGAGGTGGACTAATCACAATCGGGGATGAATCCCGCGGAGAGATGCTCGCCTCCCTAAGGACCGGTTCATAGACCTTCTACCTAGTGCGATATTCCGTACAGCCACACGCCGATAAATGGGACGGCTTGATTCACACCCCGTTGGGTTGAGGTATAATTGGGAGCCAAGGTGACCGGAGTAGGCAAACGATCTATCGGGAGCTGACTCGGATGCTAGGTGATCTTCCGAGGTCGGGTTGGCGTGGTTGCTTTGTGATCCTCCACGTAAAACAATTGGCGCAGTGCTAGGTGCACAGATTTATGATTATGATTATGTGGTGTGTATTGAAGCCACATGGGCGTGGTGTGTATTGAAGCCACGTCGGGCGTAGTGTGTATTGAAGCTACGTCGGACGTAGTGTGTACTGAAGCTACGTCTAGGATGATGCGTCATCCTTCCAACCCCTGAGAAGTCGTGGTGAAGATTATACCAATATACCTAGAGTAGCACTCAAGCGGGTGCGGATCTCGTTAGGTGCAATTGTCCATGACGGTGGCGAGGCAACACCTATCGTGTGGGGAAACTTGTACAACCTCCTCGTAGAGTTACTTAAACCTATTCGAATAGCCACATCCTTGGAATGGGCAATGCTAGGCGAGAACATCTATGATTAGATATAACTAACCTTTTGTGATATGTGAAGGTGATGGTAAGATGAGATAATCCTGGGAACTAGTGAGAGCAGTTTTAGAGACTCTACTAGGGCCCAACCTTTAATTTACCAAACCACCCCTGGTTTGGACTTGCTGAGTACCTTTGTACTCACCCCTCTGCTTTTTGGCACATCGGCACAGAAGAAGGTAAAGTCGCCAAGGTAAAGGATACGCGTACGTAGGAGCCGTAAGACGATCGAGTAGGAGTAAGGCTGAACCCAATTCATATCCACTATCAAGATGCCTGTGGAATAAGGAGGAGTGCCCAGACGATATACCAACGCTTCACAGTTGGCTACTCTGATATTTATAACCCAGTTAGGTGTCGCTTCGTCACCACTGTAAGATCTCCTATCCTATACAGTTCTTGCTCGGTATTATTCATATAACTGATTACTCACTATTGTGGATCGCTAAACGTATTGGTAGCGTGATCCTGGCGCCAATACGCGTGATTAAAAGTCCCATTAAAGGTGGGGCGTGACACACCGCCTAGCTCAAACACCATCCTTGTGTTGGTCGGCACAACCGGAGAGTAACTTGTCGGTGTACAAGCGAACTCCGGTGAACAAATCGACTTGTTCATTGTCTCGGCTTGTGGATCATCACCTTCGTGTGATTGATAGCTTTTCTTCTTCCCTGATTGGTTGACATCTTCTACACATCGGTATAACAAGCTTCTCACTCTTGCATTACTTTGCTAGATTACTTTGAGTAGAGAGCTAGCACTTGCTTGTTGTTGACGGTCATTAACACATATTTTTAACGTCAACATTCTACCAATTAGGGGTTGAAACTATACCTTGCTACACACATATACATTTATTACCGACATAATTCCACTTGGAGTGCCAAAATACTATTGTGCGGATCTATATAAGAAACAAGTGGAAAAAATGCACCAAAAGACGCCTCCCCGAAAGCGCATTCTGAAGAATATCAAGCCCAAGGGAGAAATGGACAAAACACGCAGAAGCGGGCCGAGCGCACACCGCCACACAACTTTTCAGGGCCCAAAGACGCCAGCCTGCCAAAAGCCCAGCCGAACGGGGCCCGGCAGGTGCGCCGGCAGCGCCAAAAGTGCGGCGCACCCCTGCCGGGCGGTTCGGGCCCAACTTTGGCAAAGGCGGTTTTTGTTACCTTCCAAAACCGGTGAAACCGACGTGGGATCGTCGGTTTGGCGTACATGGAAGGTACTCCTAGGTCGGTTTTGGCTCCTACCATGTGGGGAGGGACATTTTCCAATGAGCCCCCCCTCTCCTCTACCTATAAAAGGAGGCCATCTCCCACCATTGTAACACACACCACACAATGTAGCCTCTCTCTTCTTCTTCTTCTTCTTCTTCTTCCCCCTTCCTTCTTCTTTCTTCTTCTTCTTCTCCCTTCTTCTTCTTCTTCTTCTTCTTTCTTCTTCTTCTTAGTTTGTACTTAGGAGGAGTTTGGCAAGAATAATAAAAGAGAGCAAGACATTCAGAGCTATGCGGTATGAGCAATTTAGAGTTCTTCATTTTGTTCTTGTTCTCTACTTATCAATATAGTCATGTTCTTGAATTAGAGCAAAGTCCTTTTGACATAATCTTGTCTTATGGAACTTAGTGCTTAGTCTATCATACATACATGTTTAGACCAAAGAGCTAGATCGATATAATGAGTTCTACCTAGAGTTAGCCTTGGTTGATGTTGGGTTGCGGGATTGATAGTCGTTCCTTCGGGGCGGCGGCTGCGTAGAAGGACCCCGGGGCCGGGTAAGCCTTGTTAACACGCCCGGAGTGATAATCACTAGTGTAGACGTGGTGTGTGCAGGCTAGGGGTTGCCTATCTTTTCGCGGTGCATCCTACGGTTGAGGGGGTAGGCGGCTTGGTCGTGACAAGCCTTGTCCGTCCCTTGAAATCCCCCCCCTACGTTCGGCTGTGTCGTAGAGCTAATTGCCGGACACCGTCCTTTAGGGCGTGGGCGGTGCCCGAAGTAATTCGGCGAGACCTTGGCTATCTTGAAATAGAATCTCTAGCCATAAAACATGTGTGTAATCTGCTATCTTGACATGACTATCTAGGATATGCCTACTCCATTCTTTTATTCTTTATTTTACCTTTATCCTTGAGATTGGCTCGAGTGTGTGTGTCAAGTTATCCTACTACCTACTTTATTTTACCCCTATTATGAGCATTGGTCTATTATACATCCGTGTCATCTTGACCATGTCCGAATTAGAGACTTTTACACCATGCCTTCCTTTGGGAAAATATAAATAACGATACCCTGAATACTTCCGGGTGAAATGCTGCAATGATAGATCCGTGCGCTTGCGGATGAATATCTTGTTTGGCAAGATCTATCACCGTTGATAATCCCGTTCAGATCACGGACACGGTGGTTTCACTTGGGAATGTCAACGGCGCATTTCTGGCGCCGTTATTAGAGATGGGTTCTAAACCTGTTTCTAGTGATTGCGCTTAAGAAATGCAACACTTGTGTAGGTTGTTCTTGCTAGCCTAAGGATCACATTAGGATTGCTCACTAGTTAGAGTAGTGACATAGCCTTTGATTGACTTAGAGATCATAGAATTGTTTTAGAATTGTCACTAGAGGCTTTCAAGACAATAGAGCTAGTGCAAACCGCTTTACGCCGTGTTTTATACTAATCGGTTTGTTTAGTTGAGCTTGTAGAAAATTTTATAGGCTATTCACCCCCCTCTAGCCATCTAGGACCTTACACGGGGCTGTCCGGTGCCCGGCCGCAGCCGTCACCCTACGCCCGGCCGCCGCCCCCTTGCACCGCTTGCGGCCCTGCCGGCCACCGATCCACCCGGCCGGTCGGAGCGGCGCCGGATCTGCGTGGCCAGCCCCCCGACGCAGCCGGAAAAGCCCGCGCCGACGAGCCAACACCCGGAACGAGGCGGCCGCGCCCACCCCGATGCGCGCCGTGGCGAGGGGGCGAGCCACGCCGCCACCTTCATCACGAGCTGCGCGGGATGCCGGCGGCCCGCTCCGGCGGTGGCGCCGGGGAGAGGCCGTGGGGGAGGGGCGGCGGCGTTGATTTCCGTCGCCCCCGTTGGGAGCGACCTGTTTGATACCCCTCCCTTCTTCCCAAAGTTTAATTCTCCACATAACAAATTATATGTGTATGAATAAACCCTTTTCTTTGAAGGAAGGGTATACTACAACTTTTGAGATTCAAACAACTTTTGTAAAAATTTGAGATCCCAAAATTTGAGATTCAAACAATTTTTGTAAAAATTCATATGAAAATTAAGGAAGGGTATACTACGTGGCAGAGTAGAGGTTGCAAGCGAGGACGACGCGGCAGCGAGGGGTGGCGTGCTAGGCTGTGAACGGGAGCATGCTCGTGCACCCCAGTTATTGCGCGGACCGCTTTTCCGATCCTCTGCTGCGTGCGTGGAAACAAGTCATACTAGCTCAAGCAACAGGATTTAGTTGACGCGTCAGTCGTTCAGTTTCGTCGTGTGAAGGGCACACACTGCATCCGTGCACTATGATGTGTGTACTTGTGCAGCTGTGCAATGCCTCGTGCGTTTGTTAAAACAATAAGATTCTCTTCTTTCGTGGATACTGGATTTGATAAAATGACTCTTTTCTTTCGTTTAGTATTTTTCATGGAAACAATTATATATAATCCACTAATCATTGTTAGGTAAGAGTGAGACTCCATTAGTTTCACCCTCTAATAAATTCTCTATTCATAGAGCCGTTCAATGAATATATTATTTGTATATCTCTTTGTGTCTACGAGACTCTCCAATTTATATTCTTTATACTTTAGTAGTTTATTTATTTATTATAAATTTTCTTGTGAAAAAAAACATAAGAAAACCATATGTATTGCATTTAGAGAGCCAATAGCCTCTCCAAAAATAGAGAGCGAGAAGGGTGGTTTTGAAGAGCGAAAAAAGACGGAGAGTCATGTTTCCTGTCTTCTAGTTTTGTGATAAAGAGACACATAGGAAGTTTCTTGGAGATGCTCTAATCTACTTAACACTGTCAGGGGCGGGCCCGGAGGGGTTTGGGTATTCAAAATTTTAAAAGGGTGTTTTTTTTTAATAATAGCCTTAAGTATAGGTTTATAACACATAATTAAATATCAAAATGAGATTGGGAAGTGAGCCATTTGAGCCCGAGAAGCAACATTAGATTAAGAAGCCTATTTTGTGATGTAATTTTCTATTTTTGATATAGATACATACTATTCCCTTCGTCCCATAAAAGAGTTGTTTTAGGTGCTCGTGCTTTCGATTTATACAAAATATGTGCAATATTTATATTTCTAGATAAATTTATTTAAAAAAATTAGACTTAAAGATCTTTTCGATGATACTAATTACTTAACATAAATATTCATATATTTTAATATATAATTATCGGCAGTTATTTTTTTTGTGAACAGAGAACGACTCTTTTTTATATGACGAAGGGAGTATATACCATGTATATAATTTTGTTGCCAAAAGTTTTGGGTAATTTAGTTGAATACCCATGCATCAATATTGGGCCGCCCCTCAACACTGTACCAACCTTTAAAACTAAGTATTGCACATATTAAACTTTCAAAAACTAGACAAATAGTTGCCACGCCTTGAGGGGAGCAGCTCGGCCATCGACCTGGCGCCTCCAACCGCCATGAGGCGAGGAGGAGCGTCGTAGGGAGAGGAGGGGGTGGCGCCGGCCCCGTCGGGAAGGAAGGGGAAGGCCGCCGAGCTAGGAGATGGGCACAACACTGCTAGGGAGAGAAACGAGAGGAAGGGGTGCGACTATATTGGGCAAGGGAGTGTAAGACTTAACCTAAGTAGAGTTAGGTCGATCCAAAGATTGCCAACATGCCGCTTGAATCGTGCCAAAGTGTTTGGGGTGATCAAAAGTGTTTCTTTCGGAAATTAGTTTTGTGACGTGTTATTATTGGAATATTAGATCTTTTTGGTGAAACAAAACTCTTTAGGAGGCTCTAGGCAAACTCATCCTTTCGCCCAACATGTTTGGTGCGACAAAAAAAGGCTACTTTATCAAAAATTAGTTTGTGGACGTTTTGTTATTAAATTATTAACTTCGTTTGGCTAAACAAAATCCCCTTGGAGGCTCTAGGCAAATAGGGGGACCTTGCTTTGTATCTAAAAGAAGAAGAAAAATAATAAAAAATACTCCCTCTAAGTTTGACTTATATCGAGAGGACATTACAAATATGTTAGAAAAATATATCTTAATTTTTCTCCACTATTTTGGTAGCTTAAGAAATCTAATAATAAATAAATACTAGAGATACAATATCATACAAAACAATGTTGCAAATTGATGATGTATTTTTATAACACAAAGATATGATATTGAAGCCGAAAAAAAAAATTTGTTCGTAGAGCAATAAATAGAGAATTCTTTTTGAGGTGTAAACTATAAAAAAAAAAACATAAAGTTAGCTAGAGGGAGTAAATTTAACCAATTGAAATAGTTGGAGGGAGTACATTGAACTAATTGTTAGTTTAAGGAGTTACCTAATAAGCTAGTATAAGCTAAACTTGAGTGAAGTAATTTAAACTCTTTTCTAAAAAAAAAAAAGAAAACTGGTAATTCATCTCACTACAGTACTGACTGACCAGTGGGCCGTGGAGGAACCCTAGGACACTTGCTACAAAACAAAAGAGAAGCACTCATTAGCTGTGTGGCACTCGCTCCCCTTCCTCCTCCGATCCAAAATTCCAAACCCCAAACCCTAGTCGCATTCCCCCACCTGCTGCTGCGGTGGTGGCGGCGCGGCCATGGCCTTCCCCTTCCGGTTCCAGGCGCCGCCCGGCTTCACGGACCGCAGCCTCCAGGGCATGGCTCGCAGCGGAGGCACGGACCCGCAGGAGCTGGAAGCGCTCTTCGGCCGCGTGCTCTCCCTACACGCACCGCATGCTCCCTGCCCCGCCCGTCTCCGCCGACGGAGACCTCTGCATCCTCTTCGACGCCGACGGCGGGGCGTCGACCGCCTCAGCCGCCTCCCCGACAAGCTCCTGTGCGACATCGTCTCTCGCCTGCCCATCAAGGACGCCGCGCGCACGGCGGTGCTCTCCCGCCGCTGGAGCCCCATCTGGCGCGCCGCCCCGCTCGTCCTCGTCGACACCCACCTCCTCCCGGCCGGCGACGACGAGATACCCATCGACCTCGACCACGCCGACTCCGATGCCGTGGCCGCCGCGGTCTCCCACATCCTGGTCGCGCATCCAGGCCCGTTCCGCTGCGTCCGCATCACCTCCTGCTACATGGAGGAGGACCGCCGCAGGGTGGAACGCTGGCTCAACCTCGTCGCTTCCAAGGGCGTGCAGGAGCTCTTCCTCATCAACCGCCCGATTCCGCTCACCCTCGACAAGCATCTACCCGCCACCTTCTTCAGCATGACCGCGCTCACCTGCCTCTACCTCTCCTTCTGGAGGTTCCCAGACACGGCCGCCCTGCCACGCGGCGCCGCCTTCCCCTGCCTCCGCGAGCTCGGCCTCTGCAGCACCGTCATCGACAGCAGCGAACTGGACTTCGTCCTCGCCAGGAGCCCCGTGCTGGAGATCCTCAACATCCACGGCCACATGTTCCCCGCGCTGCGTCTCCGCATCATCAGCCAGAGTCTCCGGTGCGTGCAGATCCACGAGTCCGATGTGGACAGCATCACCGTGGTAGACGCCCGGCGCCTCGAGCGGCTCCTTCTGGGGACCCGGACAAATCAGGATTCCTGCTGCAAGATCAAGATTACACATGCCCCAGCACTGTGCTTGTTTGGAGAAATTGAGCTGGGAAAGGACGAGCTGCAGGTCGGCAACACCATCATCAAGGTGCTTTGGATTGCATCTCTCTTCTCTGATTCATTAGGCGCGCATAGCTTGTGCAATGTTTGATGCCAGTGTGTTACCCCCCTTTAATAACTGTGCCATGCTCAATTGTGTGCTTGGGATTGTTTTTGCATGGCAGGCTGGGATAACGGTGAATCCAAGAGGCATATTGCCAGCTGTCACGATCCTGGACCTCCATGTCTGTTTTGGAGTCCGCAATGATTGCAAGATGCTGCCCACAATCCTCAGATGTTTTCCCAACATCAACACGCTTCATATCCATGTGAGCTAGATACTGATCATGTCATTTGCCTTTGATTTGCATCAGCATCTACTAGCATAAGGGCCTGTTTGGTTCCCATGGGACTAGGGACTAATTTTTAGTCTCATTTAGTCTCTAAATTACCAAACATGAGGACTAGGGACTAATTTTTAGTCCCAATTAGTCCCTATTTCAATAGACTCTTGGGAGAGACTAGAGACTAGGGACTAATCTTTAGTCCCATTTAGTCCCTAGTCCCATGAACCAAACAGGCCCTAAGTCATGTAGTGTATTTTTCCTGCCGGTTTTGACTGGTTTAACTGATGTGCAGTCCAAGAAAACTACTGAATCCACTGGCAGGCTCAGCATCAAGTTCTGGACGGAGTCTGGTGCCATCAAATGTGTCACGTCAAGCATTAAGATGTTGCAAGTCCATGATTTCCGAGGGGAGCGGGTGAGCTTGCTTTCCTCAAGTTCTTTATTGAGAGTGCACAGATGCTGAAGGTCCTTGTGATTGTGTATGCCAATGGGTGTTTCAGTTCAAGGGACGAGGCCAATTCCAAAGTGAAGGCTCTGTTTGCTGGGAGAAGGGCCACACAATGCTGTAAAGTGATGGTCTGTGAAAATAGGCATTCTGAAGGTGGTGGCAATTGGGTTTTCGAGCAAGGCTCTGATTTCTCTTTTGATGACCCTTTTGGGCTCATCGGGTGTAGTTCCTTTGGACTTAGTCAGTGGTCTGTTTAAGTTTCAGACGCAGGTATTGTTCTGGGTTACTATGCTCTTCCCTTTAGAAGATTCAGCCAGTCTCTCACTAGTAATTCAAGATCATGAGCCTCTGTGTTGAGGTTGCTAGTAAGATCATCCATGCAAAAACTAGTGCTGCATGAACAAATGTTGTCATCCCTATCTTTTGTTTCTACAAGGTGGCTTGTGATGTTGATGAGATGCATAGATATCTCTTGTTTTCCTTTACTTTGTTCCATGTAATTTTGTTTAATTTCTTGCACAAACTATCTCGATTGAATGCCTGATTAAGTATGCAAGTTTGAACTTCATGTAATCTGGTTTTTGTCTAAGGTCAAAACAAAATCTCTGATGTGATGATGCCTCTTTCAGAAGTTCAGAAGTTTGACCTGTTTATATATTTCATATTGGTAGCTTCATGTCTCTGGAAGTGATTACAGCCCTTCTACCTGCAAAGAACCATGCTATATTATTGACATATGTTTTATGAAATTTGTAGTGGAAGCTTTTCAGTTGTATGGGTTTTGTTGTTTCTTGCTAATTTTTATGGCAACACTATATATGGACTATGTTATAAGCATCTTATGTCATTTCTTTGCCTACCCGCAGCCTGAGATTGGATAGAGTTCATTAAGTATCTGTACTTATGTCTGGTTGATACTGGAGCTAGCTTTTGATATACTAGCACAGCAGTTCTTTACCCATATGGGGATTTGGTTTCTTACAGATTCTGCATCCTGAATGATAAAGCAGTGATCTATCACATCAATAATTATCAAAGCTTACTAAGACCTTCAAACTTAAATGGAACCTGTCATTGATTAATTGAAGTAAGCATTTTGATGAATGTACAGTTCTCGCTCCATTTGTTTTTGCAAGGACTAAGGAGTATTAGGGTTTACAAGAATTTTAAGAAGTGTGCTTTGACCATTGACTTCTGTTATAGTGCATCATGAATTGCTACAAATGCAATGCACAGATTTCTGAAATACAAATATATTTGATAACTTTTTGTGCATGTAAGCCCCTTTGTTTAGTCCCCTTCAAAGCCCCATACATTCAAGTAGGAGTTTTATTCCTAGTAGGATTCTACACTCAAGTTCGCAAGTCCTAATAGACTTCGAATTGCTTATAGCACACCTCTCATGAATCCTAGTCCAAGTAGGATTCGAGTGACCACACAGCATGGATTGCAAACAATCCCAGATCCATGTTGATTTACCGCTCAAGTTCATGTAAGCATGCAGAATTTATTGTTTGCAGATTCTTCATCCTCAATGGGTGCCATGGATCTAGCTAGTTAGTCAGAATTACTTATCTAAAATGTGCGAATGATTAATGTAGATATAGACATGCATTTCCTTCTTGGGTCTGTCAGTGTATTTGAGTTTTGCACCTAACTTCGCAACATAAACTGGTGCTGTTATTGCTTTTTCCTTTCCTTTCCTATGAGCATGGTGAGCTCGAAGTGCTGAAGCTAATGGCACTACACGTTTATGTCAGTTATAGTAGCACTAGTTCATGTTATGCTCAAGCTGTTGGGTGCAATTTTTTTTTCAATGCCATTACTATGGATTAAGCATCTTATTATATCACTTGTTTGACAAACCTTGTCCTGACATTTGTTATACAAACTGTAGAGAAGTTAACAATTATCTGTCTTTATGTCTGGTGGATATAACTGGAGGTAGATTCTTAGCTACTATTCATGCTGCATTGCCATTTTCAGCATGCTTTGATTTCATCTCACAACACATTTGTTGCTTGCTGTGGACTTCCTCTTATGCTATGAAATGAGTGTGTTGTTGTGCAGTTGTTGATTAATCATGCACAGGTACAACAACTCAACAATTACCTGATATATCCTTTGACAACCTTTCCAGTTCTTCGAAAGTGAATTTTGCATGAACTTGTGCAATTTTGGTTGTTTAATCAGATGAGAGGCATCCAACACAATTTCATCTGCATGTTGTTCCATCCATCTGGTAGTGTATTTTCTTGGCCGGTGATTTTGTGCCACCTGTTTGATTATGGGCATATCTTGGTTGCATGTGGACCACGATCAAAGCTGTAGTATGTCGTATGGTCTTTGTGGCTTCTTTTACTGGGAAAAATCAACTGATGCAATGCGACATCTTTGGCCGACTGTATATGTCAAAATCCAACCAATTGCTTACTTGCACAAAGTTTCTTTGATTCTTGCATGCCCACATCAACTGTTGCTCAACTGCATCTGAAGCAGCAGTCATTATGTGCGCAGTGCATTCTTGGCTGATTCGTTACTATATTTGCATTTTTTCAGTTCAGCATGCAATCTGAAAGAAATGCATCCATAGTTAGCATCCAATGTCTTGTGGCTCTAGAAAATTGTATCCGTTGTTTATTTTGTATTCAACAATGTACAAAAACTATTCTCAAACAATAAAAGCTCGCCTAAGGGTTTGTCAAGAAATAAAAGAAACATGTAGAACATCACTGAAGCGTAGATATGATCCAAAATTTACTGATTTAATCACAAATGTAGACATTAGAAATTCTTTTGATTGCTAATTTGTTTGTGCTGTTTGATCCATTATCCAGGTGGCCATGGGTATATCCAAACCTCATAGTTGCTAGGTATCACTTTGATGTACTGATATTTTAAGAATTTAATAAATATTTTTTAATTGACAAGAAACATGGATAAACACCACCAACTCTGCCCTTCTAAAATAGACGGAGCAAGAAAGAAAAGATGTACACATAAAGAAAAGGTAAAAGAACTAAAAGAAACATGTGTGATAACATGATAGCATATCGACATGTGCTGTGTGCCACAGTTGCTAGGTCATTTGTTACTCTTCCCTGTGATTTCACACCCACCACCATCCTTATGGAACAAACGTAATTGGTGCTCATATCATATTTTTGTCACTACTTGTTCCGAATTAATGCCATCAAATGATATTCCTCTACCGAAAAGTAAATCTAACGACCAAGGGCATCCACCATGCTAGTAAATATTTTAGTTTGCATTTTCGTATTTCCAATACAAAGATTAAAAAAAATGTTTCTACTATCTGCTGTCGGGGATATAGGTGAAGTTCTAGTATTTGGATTGATACTCACTAGAATGTGTGGGTTTTTTTCTCTTTCCTGACTCAGTTTTTTTAGGCTTTGAATCAACTCGATGTTGGTCTTGACAAAGTAATAAAAGCTTCCTTCATATAAACAAAATTGCAAAAGGTAATATGCGACTGTCGTGCTAGAGCATGATGGCACGACCTACTCTCCTGTGTCTGTGCCCACGCCCATGCCAGCACTCGCTCCGGAGAGGAAAAAGAAGCCACCTAGGGTTCTAGGGAGGAGGTCGACGACGTCGGTGACCACAACCTTGCTGACTTTCCCTCTCTTGTACCCCATCTTTGGTGGGTTTAGAAGGGGGTTCGAAGGAGGTAGGCCAGCCAAGTGATAGGGACGATTGAAGGGCGGCGTTAGGGTTCTAGCAATAGTGTAGGCGGCCATAGCCATGGAAATGGAAGGAAGGAGGTCATAGACACAGTAGGGTCTCCCTGGAGCTCCGTGGCCGCAGCCGGCTAGACCTACCGCGCCGACGGCATGTCGGTGGGCAGCAGCGAGCGCGAGAACGACAAGGAAGCAGGTGTGGGTCTGCTGGGTGTGCGGATGCGAGAAGTGGAGGAAGACGAGGGTCCAAATCATGTCTTAATGAGTGCGAGGGAGTACATGCCATGCCACCTCTACTCCAAAAAAATAAGGACATGAAATAGATTTAAAATTGTTAGAGATGCTCTTAACTTTTTTTTAAGAACAAAATGAGTAATGTGTGTACCTAATTTCCAAAAAAAAAAGTGACTGATTCCTGGGCTCGCCGACAGCCCGAAGGCTACTTGGCCCAACGAGCATACCAACACACTCGCTTCTCCACTCCCCATTCCACAACAGCCACAAAACCCTCGCCGCGTCGAGTGCGGCGTGCTCCTCTCAGACGGCGGCGCTCATGGCCAACCAGAATCCGGCGCCGTTCGTCTACCTCGACGCCGCCGCGGAAGCCGACGCGCGGCGCCGCGGCGTGGATCCTCAGGAGCTGGAGCGGAGCACGCATCTCCTCTTCAAAGTACTCTACATGTACCTCCCAGACACGCCCACGTACCCCGGCGCCGTCCTGTCCGCCCTCTCCCCGCTGCCTTCTCCGGCGACGCAGATGACCGCATCAGCGCCCTCCCCTTCTCGCTCCTCCGCAACATCGTCTCCCGCCTCCCAGCCAAGGACGCCGCGCGCACCACCGCGCTCTCGCGTCGCTGGCGCCCCGTCTGGCGCTGCACGCCGCTCGCCTTCGCCGACGTGCACCTCCTCCCGGGAGTCCTCGGCGGCCACCGTGAGCCCGTGCGCGCCGACACGCCGGCCCTCGCTGACACCTTCTCCCGCGCCATCGCCGCGCACCCTGGCCCCTTCCGCGCCGTGCACCTCGTCTGCGGCTACTACGCCGACGCCGCGCGCCAGCGGCAACTCGCGCGCTGGATCCAGACGTTCGTCGTCAAGGGCGTCCAGGAACTCATCCTCGTCAACCGCCCGATGCCGCTCCACGTGCCTCTCCCCTGCTGCGCTCCTCGGCGTCGCCACCCTCACCCGCCTCTACCTCGGCCTCTGGAAATTCCCGGACACCACCGCTCTCCGACAGAATCAGAATGGCGCTGGCGCGGTGTTCCCGCACCTCCGCGAGCTCGTCCTCTTCTGGTTGGCGGTGGAGAGCCGCGACATGGACTTCCTCCTTGCCGCGAGCCCCGTCCTGGAGAGCTTTGCCATACTGGGAATCAAGGAGAAGGCGATGCGCCTCCCGCTTCGTCAGCCAGAACCTCCGGTGCGCGCAGATCCTCATGTCAGCTGTGGACAGCGTCGCTGTGGTGGACACCCCGAGCCTCGAGAGGTTCATCTTGTGGGCAGCCATGCCGTGCAACAGCCCTTGCATTAGAGTAAAGATTGGCAAAGCCCCCAAGCTGCGAGTACTTGGATACTTGAGTCCTGGAATTCACATGCTGGAGATCCGGAATACCGTCATCAATGTAAATACAATCGAATTCTCAATTGTGTGGTGGTTTCTTTTTTTATTGCCTTTGCATGTCTGATCATTGTATATTAGTATATAATAATTCAATTCTGGCTTCTGATGCATTCCAGGCTGGGATAAAAGCGTCCCCAAGCACCATGGTTCCAGGCATCAAGATCTTGGGACTAAACGTTCGCTTTGGAGACCACAACGATTCCAAGATGTTACCGACTTTCCTCAGATGCTTTCCCAATGTTGAGACACTGCATATTGTGGTATGAACAATGCATTTTATTTTGGCTTGTTCAAGCTCATCATCCTTCTGCCATGATTGCATCGTCACCACCTGTTAAGCTACTCATTTGTGCAATTTGCAGTCGGAAAAAACCGACAAAGTCGCTGGCAAGATCAACCTCAAGTTCTGGCAGGATGCTGGTCCCATTGAAAGCATCCGGTCCTCCATCAACATGATGACTTTCCGTGAATTCCGAATGGAGCGAAGTGAGGTTGCCTTCCTGAAGTTCTTCTTCCAAAGTGCTCACGTGCTGAAGCATGCTGTAATTGTGGGGTCCAATGGAAGTTTCACATCCATTCTTGAGGTGATTAACAAAGTCAAGACTCTAATTCCTGAAAATGGGCCTAATAGTTCCTGCCATGTGCTGGTCTATGAAAGTTCGGATCCAGCTGGGGGTCCAGTATTGAGTTTGCCAAAAGGATTTGATTTTTCTGTTAGCGATCCTCTCATGTACCAGTGAAGTCGGTATCTACATAGAAGGCAAATGTTCTAGATTGTTAGTTTGCTTTTTATGAAGCTTATCATGTTGGTCCTACTGTCACCTTTAGGCTTTAGCTTTAATTGCTGAAGTTAAATGTACCAGATTTCTTGCATATCAGTACTGTTAGGTTGTTCCTTGTATGGACCATTGTATCGGTGTCTTCTTATTTCACAGATTTAATTTGGCAACTGGCCTGAACTTGATTTTTATTTTCTTGAAATGTCCTTTTATATTTGGTGAAAACTAGAAATATAGTGTGAGGCTGTGAGCTATTATTTGCCTTGTTATATGTGATATGGTCTTCAGTATGCTGCATTTGTTACTAGCAGACTATGCATCTTGAATGACCATGCAGAGTTAGTAACAGATATTATATGAAATGTGTGAATGATCAATATATGCATGTGTTTTGTTGAATTCATTACTTAAACTGCATAAAACCCTGGAATTTCAGATCTTATCTGCGTGTTTGAAAGATTTTGCATTTAACTTTGCAACATGTACTTAGGGCCTGCTTGCTTTTCCTTTTTGTGCTGCAACATCTATATGCTGTGTATTCTTTGTACAATGACCGGATTAGTTGCTAAACTAATTGCAGTTCTTTAGTTGACAAAACTGTGCACTATTTTGTCAGCATCTTATATGACCACTTAGCTGACTTTGGCCTCACTCTGGTGATGCTAGTGCATATTATTTTCTCAACATACAATCCTAGGTTTGGGCAAGTCAACTTTTTTAAGTTTTCCCAAGTTTATAGGAAATAGCATCAACACTTATATCTCCAAATTGATATACTATGAGAATATATTGCATAATTAATCTTATGATTCTTACTCCCTCTGCCCAATATATAAATATTTATACTAAGTAATTAGTATCATCGGAAAGATCTTTTCGTCTAGTTTTTTAATAAATTTATTTAGAGATATAAATTTTGCATGTATTTTATACAAATTGAGTCAAATTTATGGCACGAAAACTGACGCGACGGTCAATTAGGGACGGAGTGAGTATTTGATATCATAAATGTCTGTCTTCTTTTGTATAAATTTGGTCAGATTTGAAATTGTTTGACTTTTTGGAAAGTGAGAATTGCATTTTTTTTTTTGGGGGTCGAGAGAGTTTGCTACTGGCTCAGAAGTTTCCTTGAGCTAGCTTCTGTTCCATTAATATTGGTGTAACATTTTGTTCCTGGCAGCTTTGTACGGTATGTTTTTATTTCTTCTGGTATTACTTCTACTTTCAGTCATGAATACATGGCTGGAGGTAATACTGTGCGACAATTTACTTGTGGAACTTTGATAAACTTGGATTGCATTAAAGAGTTATATTTGGTGTGGAGAAAAACGCGACCACAGGCTATCCACATCATTCGGATTATTTTGGATCGTTCGATTCTCAATCCAACGGTGGAGCTGCCTCCCACCTCATATATATATATCATCACTGGAACCCTAGACCTAGTCCTGCCTCTGCCTCTGCCCTCTCCGGCCATAGCCCCGCCTCCTCCCTCTCCCTCCTCTCTCCCGTGGCGGCGCTGGCGGGCGGCCAGCCCCAAGGCGGCCTTGGCAGCCTGGCGGGCGGAGCGAGCGGCGCTGGCGGCCGCCCCCAGCCCAGCGGGCGCTGGTGTGCGGGCGCGGCCGCGGCCCGGGCAGCGGCGCTGGCAGCCCGGCGCGCTGGCGGTTGAGGGGCGGCGGCGCTGGCACGGCGCTGCCAGGCGGCGGCGGATCCGTGGCGGCCGCGAGGGCAGCGGCGGCGTGGCGGCAGCGTCCCCACTCGACCTCACCGGTCGCGTTCTTCGGTTCTGTCCAAAATCTCCTTGTCTCCATCCTTCCGGCATCTCGACCTCACCGGCGGCGGGTATCACGATGGTGGCGATCTTTGGGCGGGCGGATCGGGGTGGCGGCGGCGGCCGCCGCGTTCATCGCCCTCGCCGCGTTCGGATCCGCCTCGTCCTCGCCTAAATCTTTAAATGAAGTCCACCGTCTCCGCCCACGGCGTTGTTATCTTCTCCAAGTCATCTTTGCCCGTCTGACCCCCTCTCGTCCTTAATCCTTAGATACTACCTCTTCTTTTTCCTTGCGGAGATCCGATTCTAAGACTGGATTAAGATGCGATTCTTTGTGATATCGCTCCAATCTAACTTCGTAGCTATAGAAAATCTGGTATACATAGCTTTTAGTTGCCACCGATTTCATCCTATCCGCGGTTTCACTAGCTCAATTGTATGCATTCTTGTGGTTTTTTAGCGCATAGGATCTATTACTCGTAAGGCTGATTCTTTGGGGAAAAAATCCTGCAAGTCCGACCCAAATTTCCGGTTTTACGTAGCACAAGAATTACATAACTTGAATCCTATACCAAATTAGGAAAAGTCCAAAGCCGCAGTCTATTCTAGCAACCATGTGTGTTATTGCACTTTATGTGGTGACCGGATTGTTGTCTGCTTTTCCATTTCTAGGCTTGAGTGATTGTGTGATTTAAACGGGATTTACTTCTTGTTACATTTTAGCATTTTCTTTACTCGATGTCACCGTGTAAGTGTAAGAGAAATGTACTTGACGAAAATTGCAACAATTCTCTTGAGCTTTGAGCCTCTGTTAGGTTTTACATTCTAGATTTGTGAACTTAGCGGTGACTCTTGTGTCCACCTGTTTAGCTCACTAGATCTCTTGCGATGCAGTTCAAGAAGCTAAACCTAAATATATTTATCAAGTTTAACATTTAACACCTGCTGGGAGTACATAACATTAAGAAAATGCACTGATAAAGTGATAAGTGATATAAAGTCAGATACTCAGTCAGATGACCTGAGCAGCAAATGTACAGTGATAATGTTGGATTATAGAAGCATGAGCTTTTTAGTTACTCTTGACTTTGTGATTCGAGACCGTCCAAAAGGTATAATGTAGTCCTACGATTGTCTTTAATATTAGCTCGTTTTTGTTGTATGCACTAATTTCTATTGATGTATCATTGCTTCACACTTGCTTGAAATGGAAAATTTAGTTCTACACTGTGATTCGAGAGACCGTCCAAAAGAAGATTTGTTAATCTAAAATGAAATGAAATATGGATACTTTCTAGCTTATTCTAAATATCAATACAGTGAAAAAAGGTAAGCTTTGTGTCTATAGACAGATTATAGCTATCATTGAAATGTATTCTGGTTTTATAAATGAAGTTGGTGGGATAGCTTATATCTTAGACTAGACAGGGTCCCCACGGTGTAGTGTGGTATTCTTCGGTTGGAAAGAATGTCATGAACTAATCCAAGCAAGAAGAATTTTACGCTTTTCATGGTGATGCTTCTGAATGACATGTCGAAGCTTAGATGACCACATCAAGGGCCAAAAATATCCTCCTTCCCATATAGAGAATTTTTGTTTACCATCTAATCCCCATTGATCTGTCACAAGCTTTTAACTCATACAAAAAAACATATGCACCCCCGTCAATTTATTTGATAAAGTTATTTTTACCCTACAGACTTGGAAATGGCCTGTATTTTCATTGTTAAATTCAGTATGTTTTTTTTTTTTTTTTTGATAAACGTATCGTATTTCAGATAAAGGAAACCAAAGTACAAATCTGAGACACGCATAAAAGATCTGTTTGTACCATGATACATACAGTAAACAACATTTATAGAACCACTGGCGGATGAAACTCATATGAAGAGCATACCAACCGGTTGTTGAAAAATGAAAAATAATGAGTGTTAATTTGCATATTTCCAAAGCGGTGTCCAATGACAAAATTTGTATGCACCGATTTTTTGAGCCGTAGTAGGGGCGGTAAACACTTGATCATTTTGCAATACATTCTCTGTTTCTCAATAAGCAATACATTCTCTGTTAATTTGCATAATAATAGTGTATCTTTGTAGGGCTTTGATATCTTTCTTATATCTTGGTTATGGTTTACCATGTCTTTTGTTTTGCCTAATTCATTTGCCTCAATAAGCAAAATAATGTCCGAAAAGGTCTTGAGAGATTTAGAGTAATTTTAGGATTGGTTGATAGATGCCGTTGTATTTCAGCATTATTTTGTGTTACGATAATGATGCTTAGTGTGTTGCCGTGTCTGTGCATTTCCTCCGTTCAGCAATAATGTCTAAAAAGCATGCTCACCGAGCCATCGGCCATCTTGCTACACCAGCTAGCACTCTATCTTCACGGACCTTTCGGATGTATGTCTCTTATTCACTTGCTCATGTCCCTTGTTTCCTACAATTGTTCAAGAGTTTGCATGTATGATGCTCATGTCCCTTCTTTCCTGCCTTGGACTCCACCGCCCAAGCTTGATGGCCTTGAGACACCAAATTATTGTCAAAGAAGCACAAGAGAGGGTAATAGATTACCTCTAACTCTTAACACATTTAGATTTGTATCTTTTCATCCATGCCTAACTGCTACTAATGCACGGTGACCGTCCAAAAGCAACAATCACATTTCCTCTGCCGCAAGCTCGTTCTAGATCATGATGATGTGATTACGATCTTTGGTGTAGAGATCACTGATATGATCTAGGGTATGAATTAACTATGCTAAATATAGGTATGATAGTTATACATACAATCTAGCTTGGTGCTTGATCGATGCTTGGGTGCGTCCACGAGACTATTCGGTCGCGACAAAGAAAGAAACTCTTTATGCTATTTATATGCCAATGGGCTGTTGAGACTCAGTATGCTAGGATTTTGGTATTACGTATTCTCGGATTATGCTACTCTATATGCTCGAGAATGTGCTCCTCTATATGCTCAAGTTACGATGCTCTGTATGCCTGAATGTTTTGATTCTTTCTTACCATTGTGCCATTAGCGTGCTATCTTTAGATATTGCTCATCTATCTGCGAAAAAGTTAAAACATGTTTCGGACAATGAATCACTATGTTATTTTGCTAACGGTGATGTAGCGGCGACCATGTGTGATCTTGATGTAGCATATATTACGGACATGTTTCGGAGAATGAATCGTTTAGTAGTATTTGTGGTTTGAACAATGGCACCGTGTACTTCGAATGTTGACATTTGGTATCTATAATCTGCCATAAGCTTTCCAAATATTTGGCTGGCCCAATTCTCGCGCGCATGGTATCTAATATCTATGTGATTCTCTTTCCAAATGTACGATTGTGTTGACCTGAACATCTACCTAGCCTCCTGTAATATTTAGATCATGTTTTCTGTAATATGTAGTTCATGTTTAGACATCCAGTATCTATGTTGCATCCGTATTGTAATATTTGCTTCATGTCGAACATTTGGTATTATAATATTTAGCTCTCATATCCCGACATCTAATATCTATGTGCATTCTCTTTACAAATACTGTTGTGGCCATTGCTCTCGCCGCATGGGCGCGCAAAATCACTAGTTGAAGTGAAGGTTAATGAACTGAGTTGAATACCAGGCATTGTCAGTTGTTTGTCATGTTTTTCCTTCTCTGCATGTTTGAGAGAGCTTTGGGTGAACCTATGCCACGTAGATTAGTCATGGTTAACAAAAATCTGCTATATTGGTTGCATGGTTTTTTATATTTATGTCAGAGCATACTAAACTACTAATATTGTGGTAGCACATTAGCTTAATAATGCCGCATTACATAAATACAGTTCCTGGCAGTCAAGGCCTTCAAGGTGGTACTGTCTATTCAAGTTTACAACAGTGGACAGTGGTGGCGTGGTGCTAGTGTCATGTGTAGATCTAGCCAATTTTGGATGGTTTTTTTGAAGCTATATCTGCTGGTCATATACGGACATATGTCATCTTTGGATTATAAAATTGTGAAACCTATATATGTTCTCGACTGAAGTTCAAACTGGTTCACTGCCTAGGTGCAGAGTGCATACCAGAGCACAGTTACACTAATAGACATTCTAGCAAAAGGTTTGTGGGTTGTGTGTTCTGGCTCTGGTATGTGCAACACAGTTCTTGGGTGAACTTGATCCTGGCTTTTTACTCCGTACCTGCGTAAATGTAGTTCCTTAGGTCATGGGGCCATGATACGGTGGAGTATATATGTAGTATATTATTGGTATTGGTGCTATCCATTACTAGCGTCAAGTGGAGGTCAGATTGTTGTTTGAAGCTACTCCATCTCAAAAAAAAAAAAAAAAAAAAAGACAGATATAGGATTTAAATTTTTGTCCCAAAATACTTGGCACTCTCATTTTCCAATGCTCTCTCTCTCCTCTCAATACACTTTCTTTCTTTCTCTAATACATCTCTATCTATGTTTCTCTCTTCATCTTATTTGCTATGTATAACATGTTTTACACCTCCTTAATTGACGTGTCCAAACCTAAAACATTTTCTTTGTTTGGGATGGTGGGAGTATATTTTTGTTGATCAAAAGTTCCACCAGTCAGATGTGCAAGCATTTGCAACCGGATATTGCAACACAATTTAGATGCATTTCTAATTTGAAACAGAAACTGCGGTCCATGCATGAGCTATGTCGCAGCGCACCTGGTATTCGGTAAAGAGTACCACAGTACTGGAGCAAAATAGTCCAGGCTTATTTGTTTGACGATTAAACCCAACCACTGCCTATGCGAAAAAAGGGGAAAAAAAGTACCAGTACTGGAGCAAAATAGTCCGGGCTTATTTGTTTGACGATTAAACCCAACCACTGCCTATGCTAAAAAAGAAAACAACGACCACTGCGATTCCATTTGAATTTGAAAAGACAGGCTTTAGTTGATTGTTTTGTTTGGCTTGCAATATGTAGTGCAAACCACCAGAAACATGGGTATAATTCAAAAAACGTACTTTGGTTGTTCAAAAAATTTAGTAATTTGGTGTGCCCAAGACAATACAAGTATGTACTCACATGCAAAAGTTGAGATACAAACTCAATCTAGAAAAAATCGTATAAAAAAGAAAAAAAAAATCAATGTACATTTGCACTAACAAATTTGTAAGACTTTGTTTATGTTTGTGCACACATGCAAATGAAATTTGACATTTTGTATGAATTTTTCAAAAGCGAGTTAATTTGCACTCAACTTTTGCATGTAAGTACATATTTGTATACTCCCCGCATAGTTGAAAAGAAAGATGTTTTTGGAAAATGTTTGGGTCAAACATTGGGAACATAAATCATGAATAATTTTTTTTAAGTCGTTGAGTTTAGAAATGTGAAAATCATATTAATAGATTTGTTTTGAAAAATACTTTCATAAAAGTATACATATTTATTTTTTTTTTAATAAATATTTTTATAGAAAAGAGAAGTCAAAGTTACGTTTTGGAGACCGTGTCGCTGTCTAAACGTCTTTCTTTTCAACTATGGAGGGAGTACACTATAGATGCACCAAATTTTAGTTTTTTTTTTACATCTGAAGTACATTTTTGGAATTGGTTTCCATGTGTTTCAGTATGTGGTTTTAGGTGCACTTGTATCTATCCCAATCTAGACACGTGTTTGAAGATTTAATCCACATATGTTGGAGTAAATTGGAGTGAAAATTAAACAAACTTGCATGCCAATGCATGTGTATTCTCAAACGACTCCTATGAGTTTTTCCCATAAGTGCATGTTTGGTGAAATTGGAGGAGGGAGCGAA
Source organism: Hyparrhenia diplandra (assembly GCA_015847255.1). Lineage (NCBI taxonomy): Eukaryota > Viridiplantae > Streptophyta > Magnoliopsida > Poales > Poaceae > Hyparrhenia > Hyparrhenia diplandra. Next base: position 30,868 of record JADLZK010011538.1, on the reverse strand, counting down.
GAGATGGTGATGTCTAGTCTGAAAAGTTTGTTATTTGTAAGGGTTGTTGTAAGGGGTGCTGAGGGGTTTTCAGCTAGTGTTGGTTATTGTGGAACTATGAGGTGTTGTTTCCTTGTTATTTTCTTTCCTGATGGTGTGTGAGAGTATGCTCTTCTTGTTATTTTCTTTCTCGATGGTGTGTGAGAGTATACTCTCCTTGTAAAGCTGGTCTCCCTAGCATAAACCCTGTTACCATGTTATCAGCTTTCAATAGAAGCTGGGCCGATGGCCTTTGATCTAAAAAAAAAAGTAGTTAGGGGAGAACTAGACACAAAAGGATTTTTTACTCTTTAATACTTACTAGCAAAACATGCCCGTGCGTTGCACGGGGCGTACAATTGCCGATGGTTACATAGACAACTTGCGATCTGAATATATGTTGGAGTCAACTTTTGTAGTACCTAGAAATATAATTTTGTAAATTGTATATCTATTTTTTGTTTTAAAATTAGACTCCACGCCGTGGTTAGAGGCAGAAACACTAATATAAAACCCCATTGCTAACGGCATACAAAAGGCATTAGCAAACGAGAAGGTCGATGGCAACATTGTTACATTAGTATGGTACCGGCAAGTCAGCAACACATGATCTGAGCCCGCCGGAGCAAGAACAAAGAAGCGTAATTATATGGAATTAATTGAAGGAAGTGTCATGGCATCTGAACAAAAATAGTCAGCAGCACTATATATGATTTCTCGAGCCATATCACCGTTGTTGCCTCGCGTGCCGTTTGCCGACGCATTTGCCGGTTGTCGCTGTACCGCCGAGAGCTGCTGCGGCTGCGTCGCGGAGAGTCGTCGTGACAGAGACATGCATGCATGTGGGTGCACCGCCCAGAATTATGGCGGCATCGTGGAGAGGTGTGGCTGCACTTTTTGATAATTGCGGCTCCATCCCCGTCGTGGATAATTGTAGCTCCGTCGCGGTGAGCTTGTTCGCGCCGCTGGTGGCACCCCGCCGTCGCGGGCCTTGCGTTTGCAGGAGTCGTGTCGCGGACCTCAGCTGCCTCTTCATTGTCGTTGTCGGTGACACAAGCTAGGCGTGTAGAAGACACTTTCTCAGCAGTCAAGACACGGTCGCTCCTGCCGCTCCGTCGCTGGCGACGCCGGGCGACGGAAAACCTAGCCGCCGCCGCCCCCCCCCGGCCTCTCCCCGCCGCCACCGCCCGGGCGGGCTGCCGGCATCCCATGCGGCTCGTCGTGAAGGTGGCTGTCGGCGTTCCGAGAACCGGGGGTGCCTCGGGTGCCGGCAATAAAGAATTTCTAGGCTGCGTGCCTCCTCCCCCAATGGCGTAGCGCAAGATGGACACGGACACGGCGGGTTTATCCTGGTTCAGGCCAACGGGGCCCTACGTCCAGCGGGTGGTGTCCTGCTCGTGTTACCTCGCGCTCAAAGGAGAGCTTGTAGTAGGGGTTACAAGCAGTGTGAGGGAGAGATGCTGGTCTCAAGCCCCACGATCGTGGTAGTGGTGGTGGTGGTCAGTTTTCTCTGGCCCGATCCCCCGCTAATGGGGCATTACTCCCCCTTTTATAGGAGGAAGAGGGAGGTAATGTTTACATATGTGGGTGCCTAGGTGGCTAATTCCCGAGGCTATACTTGTTGCATGTGCGCGGCCGAGGGTTGGTTGGCTTGGATGTCGTTTGATGAAGACACGCGCGTCTTGATCCGATGGCGACGTGCCGTTCCACGGTGTGGCCCCCGAGGATGCGGAGGCGTCCCTCACGGTCCGCATGGCGGGGCGCCCCGGGACGCCCAGTTGCGGCGTGTCATGAGCCCGAGGGTCCGGCCCAACGTGGCGTCTTGGCTGTGTTTCTGGGAAATGAACAGTGTTGTCCTGGTTTCCCGTGCTGGGCGGCGTAATATGTCACCGGTTCAGCTTTGTGTCCCATCAGTCGGATTTGGGAAGTGATCTGGCAGGCCGATTTGACTGGGCGTAATCGATGGCCCCCGCGCGCCTCGTCTGCCGTGTGTGACCGCATTAAATGCAGCTGTTCCCTTCCTTCGTGACGGAACCTCCCATACCCGGTCGGCGACCTGGGTGAGTTGGTTGGGCTACCTCGCTCAAGGACGGAGAGCTGGGTCTCCCTCGGGCGAGGCGGAGATTTTGCCCCGGGGGTGGTGAGCTAGGCTACCCTCGGGCGGTGGAGATTTCTCATCCGAGGCCGGTGAGCTAGGCCACCCTCGGGCGAGACGGAGATTGGGGCCGAGTCCAGCCCTGGGGTTGGTGATAACGTGAGCGTTACGGTTCTCCGTCTTGTAAAGGCCCCCGACCTTGTCCTTCGATCGTAGCGAGCTCCTGGTCGGCGTCGCCGCCATGGCGACTCACGGGGCCGCTCGTGGGCGGCTCCGGCTTCATGCATCTTGCCCCGTGGCTCCTTGGCTCGGGTCCGTCGCCTGTTGGGCTGTCCTTCTAAGTGGGATGATGGCAGGCTAAGGTTTTCTTGGGCCCCGATGGGCCGGCAGATTCTCGTTGTTTGGAGAATGTCTCGGGGCCCAATATTTAGGTCCCCGACAAAGAGCCCCGAGCCCCGAGCGAGTGTGGACTCGCCCGGGTTGTGCCGCCCCGCCACCTTGTTTTTTCTCGGGGTGGTTCGTCTACAATGGGTGCTTGAGCGCACCCGTTTGGGTGTAGCTCCCCGAGGCCTCGAATGGAATGGCGGATTCCTTCGAGGTCTTTTATACCCTCGCACGCTGGCAAGGCCGAAACAGCTCTTAAATTGCGCTTGTTTGTGCGGAGTCATTTTGTTTTTGCGTGGGCGGCCGAGGCCCGCGCTTATGCGCAAGGTCGTCCCAGGCTTCCTCGACTTTGATTATACGCTCCTCTGTCGCCCTCCTGAGAGAGGGAGGAGGGGAGATACACCTCGGTGCCCCAAAGCCGACCGTGGTGCACTCCGTTTGAACGTTGTAACGGGTTACTTTAAGTGGGGTGCCCGTGCCCTTGCCGGAGCAAGGGGTCGGCTGTGTGATCTAGGATTCACCCCATGAGAACCTACGGGACCGCTTAGCGGATCCCGGGGTTTGACGGGTCAATCCCCGAGGGCCTGTAGGCCTCCCACGGATGGGACATCTCTATAAACAAACCAGCGGGTCTTAAACACGTTCAGAAATCCAGGCCCCCCGAGGGCCCGGGTATAGCCGGTTGTGCATTTCCATCCTGTCCCTGGTTCGGGTTATCCCGAGGCGATCAGAAACCCGTGGGGGCCAGCCTGGCAACCTCTGGAACGCAGTGCACGTTGACGTGCGCGTCAGCCCGAGGCTCGTTTGGCCCCGCCGAGGCGGAACCGCCAACGGACCGACTTTTTTGCCCCTTAGGTCGGGCGCTGCTGGTATGGATGGCGGACGGTTTTACCCCTGAATGGAAGACGGGCGTCTCCTTGCCGCGCCCGAGGCGGCGTGGCCGGTTCCATCCGATGGGGCGTGGCCCTCAGGGCTCTTGTCGGGGCGTGTCGAGAGTGCCGTCAAAGGTGCATTAATGCTCTTGATTGACGGCCCCACCGCCGCTGTGAGCCGTTGGATGAGCGGTTCCCGCTCCATCGTGGGCCGTCCATTCCGGCGTCGGTTCATTTGCTCGAGGCCGGGCGGTTTGCCTTCCCTTCCCTATAAATATGGGGTCGCCGGCGGCGGCGGATAGTTGCTCCTTTGTTCTTGCCATCGCCTTCTTGCCTTCTTGCTTTGCGGCAATTAGGAGATAGAAAAAGAAAGATAGGGAGAGATTAAGGGAGAAATCCACTTGCCTTGTGCTCGTGTGAACGGTGTTGCCAGCAGTTGCTGTTCCTCGTCCTCCCGTTCGTCCATGGCGCAATCTGGTGGCGGCGACAACACGAGGGAGGTGCTCGATGCCGAGCCGTGGCCGAGAACGACGGTCGATGGAGGAAAAGCTTCAGCGCCTTGTCGAGGGAAGGGCTTCTTCGCCCTCGTACCAATGCCGAAAGCCGGAGAGTGGATAGCTCCGGATTGGACCGAGGAGGAGCCTAACCCTCCTGATGGCTATGTGGTGAGCCTGATGGATCTTCACCGGCGCGGGTTCGGGATGCCGGCGGGCCGGTTTATCCGTGCGATCCTTCACTACTACGACGTCGAGCTTCACCATTTGCCCCCGAACTCGATCTCCCAGGCCGCCATCTTCGTCACCCTCTGTGAGGGATTCCTGGGGATCGAACCGCATTGGGACCTTTGGTTGTGGTTCTTCAAGGCGGACCTCACCACTGCGTCGGTGGCGAAGGGTATGCCACGGGAGGGCGTTGCGCGTTGGTGGTTGCGCACTTCAAGTCCGATCGAGGCCCGGCCAGCCAGCCGAACCGAGCTGATGGGTACATCCTTTCCAAGCTCACCTCCTCTAACAAGGGGTGGCAGGACCAGTGGTTCTACCTCCGCAACGACGGGAACGCGCTTCCCGCGTACACCGGGCGCGTTCTCAAGCAGCGTCCGAATAAGTGGTCCTGGGGTCCCCCCTCGGCGGATCATCCCCGGTTGGAGGGCCTGAGGCAGGCGATCCTGCGGCTCCAAGAAAGGGAGGTGAACGCAGCGCCGTGGTCTTTGCTTTTCATCGGCGTCGGTCTTTGCCATTGATGGCTCGCCCTTTGTGCATGTATCGGATGACCTCCTCGGGCTGGCTGGCCTTGAAGAGTCTCGGATGTCGCCCCCTTCGCTTTCCACCGATGGCCCGGCCAAGAGGGTGAGGGAGGCATTGGGGTCCAACACCCCGTCCCCAGATCCCGGAGATCCCTATGCGCCCCCCCGTGGGTACATCTCCTTGGTAAGTGCCTTTTGGCTTCAGCGTTCTTGCATTGTCTTGTGGTCGCCATGTTGTTTGCCATGGTGGTTCTTACTCCATCTTCTTGTAGGGTCGTTTGAACTACCCACGACTCTCCTCCGCTCGTGCCCAATCGGATGCCGCCGCGCCGCCGGGGCGAACCGCGCTGAACGAGCGGAGAGAGCACTCGGCGTTAAAGAAGGAGGAGAAGAAGAAGAAGAACGTGGCCCGCGCCAACCGTCGGGCCGAGCAGCAGGCGGGGGGCCAATCGCCCGATACCTCGACCACCGAGGAGGGGCGTGGATGAGGAGGAGGGGGAGTTAGATTAAAGTGAACTCGTCCGGACGATGATGTATGGGGCTCGTATTGACCGAGCCCTCGGGGGTGCCGACCCACTCGGGACTTTCGCTATGAGCCCGAGCCCGAGGCGTCGGGGTTGCTTTGGGACCAGCGCCCGAGAGTTCCTCCGGCCGAGGCCCCAGGACCACTGGTGGCTCGGGGGTTTTACCCGATGTGGGTCACCTGGCGCTACATGGCGAGGCTCGGCGGGATGAGCCGACGCTTCCCGGCGTGGGCACCTCAGCGTCGCAAGGCGCGGTTCGAGGTGAGGAACCGGTGACCCCCCGTCCCGAACCGGCTTCCGTGCGTACGGAAACCGTGGAGGAGACGGCCCGTGCATCAAGTGCGACGCCCAGGTCGCAGTCTTCCCGCGCCTCGGCCACACCCAGGGCGATCCCTCGGGCCTCGTGAGTCCCTTCGTGTTTTCGCAGTTAGCTTCTTTTCTGGTATTTTTTGGCTTCTTTCTGACGCGTTCTTGACTTCAGGAAGCGGGGGGCCCCCACTCTGTCCTTGCATCCCAAGAAGGCCCTGAAGGCCAGTGCGCAAGCCTCGGCCGGGGCCCAGAGCCGGGGGTCGTCTCACCAAGACGTCGTCCCACCTGCGTTGGGCTCCCCCGTGGTGTTAGCCCCCGAGCCTCAGGAGGGGTCGGGCCCGAGCCGGACGGCCGAGATCTCCCCCGAGGTGGTACAAGCCCATGGCGGTGATGGCGGGTCGTCCACCCAGCCGATGGTGATCGACTCAGAGGGCTCGGCCGGGCTGCGTGACGCCAGCTCGGCGCCGGAGCAGTTGGTGCCGTTTGAGGGGACCCATGACGCAGCCGCCCCTCCCGAGGAGCCAAGCTCCTTCGTCCGGAGTTTTTCTCGAGGAGGAGCTTCGAGGCGGCGGAGACGCGAAGGCCCCCGCCTGCCGGCTCCCGCCGATCTGGGGCTCATGAGGCGCACAACCCCGACTTCCCGCTACTCCATGCGCCCGGCTTGACGTGTGGCTCTTGGCGAGCCGCCGTCTTCGGCAATGGTGAGGGGCAAAGCTCGTGGTCACCGTGAGGGACCCCTGGACTTCTATTGGTCCGGGTTCCCCTGAGCTGCGGAGTTCTTGGTGGAGGCGATGTTCCTCCCGAGCCGACCCGGCTGGGGCGGTCCCCTTGACCTTGGGTGATGTACCCGGGGGTCCGGCCGCCGCGGTGATCGATGACCGTCCCGAGGTCCTGGCGTGGAGGACTCATGAGCAGATCCGCCAGTGGGCTGCCGATGGCCTTGCGAAGATTGGTGACGCCATAACCGGGCGTCTCGCCGAGGCCGACGCGGTGAGTGTCTTGGCTGTTATTCTCCGCCGTATTTTCTTTGTGTACGCGTCGTAATCCGTGGTGTCCTTGTTAGAATCTCCGGGCGATTCGCCCGGGAGAAGTCCGAGCTCCTTCGCCAGAATGTTCGAGAACTGGACCGCCCTCGGGGCGACGCGGTGAAGCCGATCCAAGCCCAGAGCGAGGCGTCCCGGCTTACTACTCTTGCCGAGGAGAGGGAGTCCCAGCGGCAGACTCTGGAGGCTGAGCTTGTCAAGGCCAGGTCCGAGGCCAACAAAGTGGCGGCTGAGATGGCTCAGATGAGTCAAGATTTTGAGGACGCTCGGAAGCAGTCCCTCCAGGCCCTGGAGGAGGCCCATGGCGAGCGGGACCGATCCCGGGAGGAGGCGAGGAAGCAGGCGGAGATGTGCGACGCCTTAAACACCCGCATCGGGGAGCTGGTGTCCGAGGGGGAAACCCTTAGGAAGGAGAAGGACCAGCTCCAAAAATCGCTCGCGGAGGAGCATGGGCGTGATGCTGGGGCGGGTAAATGAAATGCCAAGGTACGCCCCTTCCCTTGGTAGGTTTTACCGCCTTTGATCGCTTCATCTTGCCGATATCACCTTGGTGCCTGTCGCCGAGAGACGGAGAAGGTCCGACCAAGGCCGTGGAGACCATGGGCTACGCTCGCCCAAGGGCTGGAGCAGGAGCAGAAGTCGTACCAGGAGCTAGAAGAGGCCCTGTCAGACTTCATCCGCCGCTTCGGGGCGGACAACCTGGAGGTCGGGCCCTCGGCTCGCAGTCGCCTGAGCGCCGTGGGCGGCTTCCTCAGGTCTGAGCTCCGGAGCGCCTTCCGGACCGGTGTGCGGACGCATGGCGCCGGGCTCACACTTCCCGATGGCGTCCGAGACATTGAATAACGTCGCGGGTGGCTTCTTCCTTGGCTCCGATGACGAGGACGTGGTCGACCCCGCCGAGAAGGACGCTGCCGACGCCGCCAAGACCCAGGAGTTGTACGAGTTCGTGGATGGTGCTGCGACTCGGCTGGCCTCCCGTTTTGAGGACGAGGTGTGCCCTCCGTATTCCCCCATAGAGTCAAACTATGAGGCGGACACGGAGATGCTGGACGCCGTCTCCGAGGATGCGCCGACGGGTCCGACGCCTCCCTCGGGGGATGCCATTGCCGAGGATGTCGCCCGCGCTGATGCCTCTTCGTCGGCTGATCGTGAAGTGCGGGTGGACGAGGCTCGTGATGCCCCATGATCTCCCCTTGTATGAAAAGATTGAATGTGTGAGAAATGTGTACATAAACAATAGTGCTGCCCGGGGCCTGTGACCTCGGCAGGTGCGTTTATGATTAAGTTGCGTTTCTCAAATTTCTCATTTATTGTGTGGCCAGGTCGCTTGCTTTCTCCGCTCGCGAGATATTGAGCATGGATGCCACTAGGGGCGGTCCGTACGGGTGCCACTAGGGCGATCCGTTTGACTCGGCTATCTCACTTAGGATTTGTGCGTGCGCGACCTTCGCAACTTAAACGATCGATTCAAGTGTAAGCAGGAGAACTTTTTTTTCCTTGAAAAAAAGTTTCGAAAAAAGAAAGAGGAGGGGGGGTCCCCGTGTAGCCCCCGAGGGAGTTTTAGTCTTGTCTTTGGGCGAGGCTAAGACTCCCTTAAGGTATGCATAAGAAGCTTCTCTTCATAAAAGATGTAAATCTTTTATTGAGCGAAAAAAGAACATAAGTGTTTGACTTCTAGTGCGAGGTTAAGGGTAGAAGCGACGTAGGCTGTTCTATGTTCCAGCGTTGGAGTAGACTTCGCCCTTCTCATTCTTCAACTTGTAGGTTCCGGCCTTAGTATTTCGGCGATGAAATATGGCCCTTCCCAAGGTGGTGTGAGTTTGTGGCGCCCCTTGTTATCCTGCTCAGCTCGCTGATGCGGGGTCGTTGACTTGGAACTCCCGAGGCTTCAGTAGCTTGGCATGATACTTGCGTAGAGCTTGTTGGTATCTTGCTGAATTCAAAAGTGCGACGTCTCGGGCCTCATCGACTTGGTCGATGGAATCTTGCCTTGCCTGCTGGTTGCCCTGCTTGGTGTAGGCTCGCAGCCTTGGGGACCCATATTCAATGTCTGTGGGCAAGATCGCCTCGGCTCCATAGACTAGAAAGAATGGGGTGAAGCCCGTGGCTCGCTTTTCGTTGTTCGAAGGCTTCATAGTACCGACGGTAGTTCCCGGTACCATTTCTTCCCGTATCGGTTCAGGTGATTGAAGATCCTTGGCTTGAGTCCTTGTAGGATCATGCCATTGGCACGCTCCACTTGACCGTTGGTCCTTGGGTGGGCTACGGCCGAGGTGTCAACCCGATGCCGTGAGTCGTCACAAAAGTCGAGGAACTTTTTCCCACGGTTGGTTCCGTTATCCGTGATGATGGAGTTTGGGACTCCAAAACGGGCAATGATGTTAAGTAAAGAACTTCACCGTTTCCTTCGTCCCGGGGCTCACCACAGCTCGGGCTTCGATCCACTTGGAGAACTTGTCGATGGCGACTAGGACATGAGTGTGTCCTCCAGGCGCCCTTTTCAGGGGACCGATCATGTCGAGCCCCCACACTGCAAATGGCCATGTCAGAGGTATGGTCTGCAGGGCTTGTGCTGGTAGATGCGTCTTGCGTGCGTAGAACTGACACTCCAGGCAGGTGCGCCGCGACCTCGTTCAGCGTCCCGCACCGCCGAGGGGCTAGTAGAAGCCTTGTCGAAGACTTTACCGACAAGAGTCCTCGGGCGGCATGATGGCCACACTCCCTCGGTGGGTGTCTTTAAGCAAATCTTTGCCCTCCGCCGAGGGTATGCATCGCATGTATACTCCCGAGGCTCCTTTCTTGTAGAGTTCTTTTTTGTCTCCAATTAGCGCAAAGGACTTTGCCCTTCGGGCCAACTGGCGAGCCTCGGTCTTATCCTCGGGTAGTTCTCCCCGGGAGAGGTACTCCAATAGAGGTTCTCTCCAGTCAGGGTCTTGGTCGATCGCCATAGCTTCGGGCGCGGTTTGTTCTGAGTTGTTTTCGTGAGCCCCCGAGGGTATTTCCAAGGGAGTGTACTTAACCGAGGGCTCGTTGAGATCTCGGGTGAGTACGTTCGGGGGAACGGTACCTCGCGTCGCAGCTACCTTGGCGAGTTCGTCCGCAGCTTCATTGTAACGTCTTGGTGTGTGCTTGTGCTCAAGCCCGTGGAACTTTTCCTCCAGTTTGCGCACTTCTCGGCAATATGCTTCCATCTTGGGGTCGTGGCACGCCGAGGCCTTCATGACTTGATCGATAACCAGTTGCGAATCCCCTCTGGTTTCCAACCGTCGGATCCCGAGGTCTGCTGCGATCCGGAGACCATTGACCAGTGCCTCGTATTCTGCGACGTTGTTGGAGGCTGGGAAATGCAGCCGGATGGCGTACCTCATGTGAACCCCGAGGGGTGAGATGAAGAGCAAACCGGCCCCCGCACCCGTCTTCATCATGGACCCGTCAAAATACATGGTCCAGCACTCGGCCTGGATTGGTGCTGGGGGCAGTTGCGTATCAGTCCATTCGGCCACAAAATCGGCCAGGACTTGAGACTTTATCGCCTTGCGAGGCAGGAATGATATTGTCTCGCCCATGAGCTCCACCGCCCACTTCGCCACTCTTCCCGTGGCCTCTCGGTTCTGGATGATCTCCCCGAGGGGGAATGAGGATACCACGGCGACTGGGTGTGCGAGGAAGTAATGGCGAAGTTTTCTTCGCGTCAGTACGATGGCGTACAACAGTTTTTGCATTTGCGAGTACCGAGTCTTGGTGTCGGAAAGCACCTCACTGATGAAGTACACGGGGCGTTGTACTGGCAACGTGTGCCCCTCTTCCCGACGCTCCACTACGACCACCGCGCTGACTACCTGGGTAGTGGCTGTGACGTAGAGGAGCAAGGTCTCTCCTGGGTTTGGCGGCACCAGGACTGGTGGACTAGTCAGGAGCTTCTTGAGGTTGCCGAGGGCTTCTTCGGCCTCGGGGGTCCAGGCAAAGTGCTCAGTCTTGCGAAGGAGCCGATAGAGGGGGAGGCCCCTTTCCCCGAGGCGGGAGATGAACCTGCTTAGTGAAGCCAGGCAGCCCATAACCTTCTGAACTCCTTTGAGGTCTCGGATTGGCCCAATCTTTGTGATTGCATCAACCTTGGTCGGGTTTGCTTCGATGCCTCGTTGAAAGACGATGAAACCCAGCCAGCGATCCCCGGGGACCCCAAATACACATTTTTCGGGGTTGAGCTTGACTCCCTTCTTGTTTAGACATTCAAAGGTTTCCCCGAGGTCTCCCACGAGGTCCGCCGTTTTCTTGGATTTGACCACTATGTCGTCGACATAGGCTTCCACAATCCTTCCGATGAGTTCTCCGAAGATGATTTGCATGCACCGCTGGTACGTTGCCCCAGCCTTCCTCAGCCCAAAGGGCATTGTGAGGTAGCAATACATCCCGAAGGGTGTTATGAACGAAGTCGCGAGCTGGTCGGATTCTTTCATTTTGATCTGGTGGTAACCGGAATATGCGTCGAGAAAGGACAAAGTTTCGCATCCCGCGGTGGAGTCGACAATTTGGTCGATTCGAGGCAAAGGAAAGGGAACTTTCGGACATGCTTTGTTGAGACTAGTGTAGTCCACACACATCCTCCATTTCCCATTCTTTTTCTCTACTAATACAGGATTAGCTAACCACTCTGGGTGGAATACTTCCTTTATGAATCCGGCCTCCTGAAGCTTGTGGATCTCCTCGCCGATGATCTTCCGCTTGGCGTCATCAAAACGGCGCAAGCGCTGCATGACTGGCTTCGAGCCCGGTCGGATGTCTAGGGAGTGCTCGGCGACATCCCTCGGTATGCCTGGCATGTCCGAGGGTCCCCACGCAAACGTCTTGGCGTTCGCACGGAGGAAGTCGACGAGCACTGCTTCCTATTTTGGATCCAGCTCCGAGCTGATGGTCAGCAGCTTCTCCTTCGGATGCTTGGGATCGAGTGGGATCTTCTTGGTGCCCGAGGAGGGCTCAAAGCTCCCAGCGCGGCGCTTGGCCTCGTGCTCGATCGTGATCTCGTCGAAGCTCTTCTTTGCGTCGGCAATGAGTGCCTCGGCGATGGCGAGCGCCTCGGCGTACTCCACGCTCTCTACGTCGCACTCATATGCATGGTGATGTGAGGGGCCAGTCATGATGACACCCTTCGGCCCTGGCATCTTGAGCTTGAGGTAGGTGTAATTCGGGACAGCCATGAATTTGGCGTAGCAAGGCCGCCCGAGGAGTGCGTGGTATGTACCCGACCCCCGAGGATCTCAAAGGTGAGAGTCTCTTGCCCGAAGTTCCGAGGGGTCCCCGAAACGAGCCGGCAGGTCGATCTGCCCGAGGGGCTTCGGTTGCCTTGCCGGGGACGACGCCGTTGAATGCCGGCCCTCCTGGGCGGATCTTGGACTTGTCTACCCCGAGGAGGTCAAGCGTTTCCTCGTAGATGAGGTTGAGGCTGCTTCCTCCGTCCATGAGGACCTTGGTGAGCCGGGTATTGGCAATGATGGGATCCACCACCAATGGATAAGCCCCGGGTTTGGGATGTGCCGAGGGTGATCCGACCGGTCGAAGGTGATGGCTTGATCCGACCACTTGCGCAGCTTTGGGATCACCGGCTCGGCCGCATACACCTCCCCCGTCGCTCCTTCTTGCGTTGCCGCACCGACATGTTCTTTGGTGTTGCCGCCGAAGATCATGAAGCGCTTGTTCACCTTCGGGAAACCCTTGTTCCCCCTCGGCACTACCCTCGGGTGCATCTCCCTCTTCCTCCTCGGGAATGGCCTTGAGCTTGGCGGCGTGTTTGCGCACCGTTTTGCACTCCTCGAGGGTGTGCTTGACCGGGTAGCTGTGATTCTGGCACGGCTTCTTGAGCATGCTGTCGAAGGTCTCTGGTGGCGGGGGCTGGGGCCCTTGCGGTCGACCGCGAGCGGCCACCATGTCTTCATCATCTGCGTTGGGGGTTTGACCCTTGCCCTTCTGGCTCTTGTCCTTTTTCTTCTTCTTTTGCCCTCCCGAGGCCGGGGATCCCTCTCGGGTCCTCTTCCTTGCGCTTTCCCCGAGCCCCGATTGAACAGAGCCTCGGCGGCCTCCCTCTCCGCTAGCGAACTTGGTGGCGTGTCCATCGGCTTCGTTCGTCTCGGTCGGAGTCCGGCGCCCTAGCTTCTTCACGAGGTCATGGCAAGAGGTGCCGGCCAAGAAGGCCCCTATGACGACGTCGGAATCCGTCACGTTAGGGAGCTCGGTCCGTTGCTTGAGAAGCGCCGGGATGTAGTCGCGCAAGGACTCGTCAGTTTCTGTGGCGGTTTCGGAGGTCCCAAGAGTTACCCGGGCGCAGGTATGTGCCCCCGGAAATTCTCGGAAGGTCCTCTCCAAGTCTGCCCATTTGATATGAGGTCCGGTGGAAGGTGTTCGGCCGGGCCCCCTAGGCGGAGTCGGAGAGGTCGGGGCAAATTCCTGATTATTACTTTGTCATCGTGTGCCGCCGCGGGGTGGCATGCCGGCCGATAGTCGACCAACCACACCTCGGGACGAGTCTCCTCCGAGTGCTTCGATGTGGCCGGGAGGCCCGAAGCGCGCGGGAGTGGTGCCCTCTGATATCCCTTGTGAAGGCCTGTGGCCGGTGGATCTGGGAGTACCCTCGGTCTTCCCGCGCATTTCGGCGCATCTCGTCCCCGGGCCGCCCCCCGGGTGAGCCGCCTCCCGTGGCGAGCCATTTGCTGCCTTCGATTTCTTCCACGAGGTCGGGCGCCTCGGTTATGGTGGCGGCGGGGGTCTTCTATGCGCTCCCAGCCTGGGCGGTTGTTGCGATTTGTCGGCCCAGCGTTCCGGACCGGCCTTGCGGAGGCTCGGCTCTGCTCGGGTCGGAGGGAGCCCTGCCGGCTTTGCGGATCCCTCCCTCGTCGTGATCGTCGCGGCCCGATCCGGGAGCGGAGCTCTCTGCTCATCGCCGCCTCGCCTGTCGAGGAGTTGTCGAAGGCCCTCCCGAATCGCCTCGGTGGTAGAGGCTGGGCATTCGGCGCACCCGGCATGGCGCCGCCACGTTGAGGCCGCTCGGCTTGAGCGGGCAGCTATGTCGGAAGTGGAGCCCCATCGGTCCGCCGCGACCTCCGCCCGCGAGCACAGGGCGCCCTCGGGCCTGCCGCGTTAACCTCCGTTGGATGTTACGCTCCGGTCGTCGAAGTCGCGCGGACTCTGCTGGATGCGGTCCTGCAATCCGGCAGGAACCGCGCGTGTCCCGGCGGCGCCGCGCTACGGGGCGGACCGGGCGGAAGCTGCCGGTGCCGCGGCCCGTCGTGTGGTATGTCGCCTCATCTTCGCCGGAGGGCGTCGGTGAGCGGCCATGCTCCCCTGGATTTCTATATTGAAGCATTCCAGCGTGGGGTCATAATAATCGTCCTCGTCGTCGGCTTCGGGCGCCGAACGCTGAGGAGATCTACCCCCGCTTCTCGGACGGTAGAGCGAGTCCTAGTCAATTCAGGACCAAAGCCCCCAATCGTGCCGGACGAGGGAGCGGGGTGGTCGTGCGGCATCCTTTGGCGGATGCGCTCTTGCGTGATTGTCAGGTGGGATAGCGTTTCCGTGTGGCGGCGAGGAGGTCGGCCGTGCTCTCCTCGCGGCCGGCCATTGATTTCCGGCCGGGCGGCGGTTGGAATCCCTTCCCGTACCACCGTGGGCCCAGCGTTTTCCGGCGATTAGGGTTTTCGGGCATCTGCCGCCGGCGCGCGGGAAGGATTTTCGATGCCTGGGGTTCTGGGGACCCTCACGAGTCGGCACCGAGTGCGTCGTCGGTCCGGTCAGTTGCGAAAATGCCTCGTGCGGCCGGTGGGACTGCCTTGCCCGCCTTGCGGCCGTGATGATGATGAGCACGCCGCGCGTAACGCCGCCCCTCCTTTCCGCCCGTCATGTCGGGCAGGAGGATCATCTCGTAGTTGCGGCCGAAGCGCCACGAACGCCCGGCGTTAAGAACTGCGGTGTTCGCGCGGGAGCTCGTGCTCCGCGGCGTGGTGGAAACGAAGGTGGAAACGCCATGAGGGCTGACGGAGATTTTGGATTGCACACGCGTGCCCCCGGCGCTACCAAACGGCCGGGCGTTCCGAGAACCGGGGTGCCTCGGGTGCCGGCAATAAAGAATTTCTAGGCTGCGTGCCTCCTCCCCCAATGGCGTAGCGCAAGATGGACACGGACACGGCGGGTTTATCCCCGGTTCGAGCCAACGGGGCCCCTACGCCCGAAGGGTGGTGTCTGCTCGTGTTACCTCGCTCAAAGGAGAGCTTGTAGTAGGGGTTACAAGCGGTGTGAGGGAGAGATGCTTTGGTCTCAAGCCCCACGATCGTGGTAGTGGTGGTGGTGGTCGGTTTTCTGCGGCCCGATCCCCGCTAATGGGGGCATTACTCCCCTTTTATAGGAGGAAGAGGGAGGTAATGTTTACATATGTGGGTGCCTAGGTGGCTAATTCCCGAGGCTATACTTGTTGCATGTCTTGTGGCCGAGGGTTGGTTGGCTTGGATGTCGTTTTGATGAAGACACGTGTCTTGATCCGATGGCGGCGTCGTGTCGGATTCCACAGTGTGGCCCCCGGGACTGTGGGCGTCCCTCACGATCCGCATGGCGGCGCCCGGGGGACGCCCCCGGTTCGGGCGTGTCATGAGCCCGAGTGCCGCCCAACGTGGCGTCTTGGCTGTGTTTAAAGGGAAATGAACAGTGTTGTCCTGGTTTTCCCGTCTTTGGGCGGCGTAATGTGTCACCGGTTCACTTTGTGTCCCATCGATCGGTTTGGGAAGTGATCACGGCAGCCCGATTTGGTCGGGCATAATCGATGGCCACTGGCGCCTGCGTCTGCCGTGTGACCGCATTAAATGCAGGTTTTCCCTTCCTTGACGGAACCTCCCATACCCGGGGTCGGCGACCACCGGTGAGTTGGTTGGGCTACCTCGCTCGAGGACCTGGAGCTCCCCTCCTCGGGCGCGGCGGAGATTTTGCGCCCGAGGGTGGTGAGCTAGGCCACCCTCGGGCGGGCGGAGATTTCTCATCCGAGGGGTGAGCTAGGCCACCCTCGGGCGAGACGGAGATTGGGGCCGAGTCCGAGCCACGGGTTGGTGATAACGTGGAGCGTTACGGTTCTCCGTCTTGTAAAGGCCCACCTTTGTCCTTCGATCGTAGCGAGCTCCCGGTCGACGTCCTTCGCCATGGCGACTCTGTGGGCCGCTCGTGGGCGGCTCGGCTCGGCTTCATGCATGCGCCCGTGGCTCCTTGGCCTGGTCCGTGCTGTTGGGCTGTCCTTCTAAGTGGGATGATGGCGGGCTAGGTTTTCTTTGGGCCTGATGGGCCGGTAGATTCTCGTTGTTTGGAGAATGTCTCGGGGCCCAATATTTGGGTCCCGACGATGGGCGGGCGTGGCTGGACCTCTCCTCTCTGCGGATCTACGGCGGGCGCGGCCGCCGCCCCGGAAGGCGGCTCGCCGGCGCGGTTTCCGGCGCGTGCGGTGGTGGCGGCGGGTTGTGTCCGTGGGGCGCTCGGCGGATCCGACAGCCCGGCGTGGCCCAGGCGCCTTGGTTGTGAAAAAGTGAAGCGGCGGCCGTAGAGGCGGCAGGCGGCGAGCTGCGACGACGGACAGCCCCGCGATGGCTAGCTGGCACGTAGTGGTCGGCGTGGGCCGGCGGCGATGAACAACGTGGTTGGGGCGCCTTGAGGAGGTTCTTTGATCGCGTGTTGGCGCCGACGGTGGGCGAGGAAGCGCCCGATCTTGCGTCTGTCTACTGATCGGCCGGCCCCCAGCCGCAGCGTGCGGCGTTCTTCGTGGCGGCTTTGGAGGTGCGGGCATAGGCGTCTCGATGCTCGGGCGGCCAGGTCTGCGCGACAGGATTAGTGGGCGCCTCGTGTTCTCCGCCTCTTCGGCGACATTTCTGGTCCAGCGCCACCTTGGGGGTGGGGCTAGGGGCAGCAGTGCGTCTTTGGTGGTGCTTGTGGTGGTGCCTCCGGCCGTGTCGGGCTTCTCTCGCGGCTTCGGTGGCAAATGCGGAGGTGGTATGGCGCGGGCTTACGCCGCATAGCCATGGCAGTCTGGGCGATTATAGTGCGGTGCTTTTTTTTTTTTTTTTTTTTTTTGTCGGTGGCAATGGTGGCGGCGCCCTTTTTTTTTTTTCGTTTTTTTTTTTGGGGGGGCACCGTTGATGGCTACTATGTCATTGCGGCATGGGGTCTCGGGGTGAAAACCCGGTCCTCTTTGGGCGTGCGGCAGCGGCGCCATTGGCGTCGTTCTTCTTGGGCGCCGCATCTAGAGACTTGTTATTGGCTTGTGGCGTGGTGGCGGTCGGTTTGGTGGGGTTGCACGTGCGTTGCGGCTAGGTGGTGCGGCGGATTCGTGTTGGTAGGGAGGCGCAGAGGACCCGTGGTCTTTGGATGTCTTAAGTTGACACTCAAGGTGCGATGGTGATCTTGGTGACGGCCGGGTGAAGGCGATACTCAAAAGCGGCTCTCGGATATCCGAGTCAAAGGCGTGGAGTTGTGTTGGTGGGTGAGGCGAGGCCCCCACGTTGAGTAGCTTGGATCGGTGGTGTTCATTGGTGTCGTGATGGGTGTTCTTGGACGCCTTGGCCGGGCGGGGATCGGCGATCGTGGGTGTGTGGCTTCGGCGGATAGTCCCTTGGAGGAGTCCAGCGGCTACTTGGGCTTGCGGCGGGCGACGCCTTTTGGCGTGGCACATCGTCGGCGACGACGGCGCGATTCTCGTCGGGCTCGCTTCGCCTCCTTTTTCCCGTGAAGTGGTGGTGTTTGGTTGTTTTTCCAGCTCCTTTTCGTTCGGTGTGTCTTTTTCGTGTTTTTCTTTGGTCTTTTTTTCGTGGTGGTGGCTGTGGGGTGCCTTGTGTCGACGTCCCAATCCGACCGGGTGGTGTTGATGGAAGCTCGTGTTGATGGCCCAGTCCAACCGAGTGGCGTTCATGGTTTTCTTTTCTTCCATCCACCTTGTCGCTAGTTGAGTTGTATAAGGGGACCCCAAGTAGAACGTGGGTGGAGCTCCACTAAAGTTGTTTGAGTGGGCGCCCAGTTGTGGCGCGAGTCGAGTTGTTTGGTACCTAGTTGTGCTACGGGGTAGGGTACCCTCCTCATTTGTATGGTTTTTAAAAGTTGTTTCCAGGTCAAAACTGGCTGGCACTTGCTTTTTTTTTTTCGTCCCAATAGAAATCGCGGCAAAAACTTTTGCCGCCCCTTCTAAAAACAAGCTAGGCGTGTGCCCTGGCGAAGTGTGGGTCAAACGCAGGGACAACCACGTCGGGCACAACAACCGCATGCAGACGGTCGACTGGCCTCGTTGGCAGGGAGGCAGAGCAGGATGTCGTGCAACATGTTCGCGGGCAACGCCGCATTGTAGTTGTCAACGTCAGCGAGCGGTGGATCGCGAGCACCTTCAGGAGCGGCACGATGTTCTTCCATCGAGTGGCGGATCGATGATACAATCTGACCGATGCCAATGTTTGGAACTTCCGTAGTTGGCGTATACTATGAAACAAAAGCGCTAGATGGATTTGCTTGTGGTTCAGTTGATTCGATCAGGTGCGTGTTGATTTAGATTATAGGCGTTGTAGTTGGTAGATTAAATATACAAATCTTGGTTGGATGAAACCGTAACCGAGTCAATCTCTCAGTAGAGTCCGGTATAGATGCGGAAGGGAGGCAAGGAGAGGTGAAAAGAAAAAGATGGTGAAAAAAAAAGTGCAGAAATTTTAGTGCTTTTTTATTAGTAGGTATAGATATAAGTGTATATATAGATGTGAACTAAAATGTGTAAAGTTATTTGTGTTGTTTTTAGCAATAATGTTTTGTAGTCTGCCAGTTTATTCTTGAGAGTCAGTTGCTACATTTTCTTTTCTTCTTTAACCCGCTAGAAGCTTTTCCTTGAAATCGTTTGTGCTGGCCTGCTCTATGAGCTGGACCTGAAAATCTCTGGAACCGTGAGATGCTTGTTGGAGGGTGGAGATTGAGGCAAAGTTATAGGTATGTAATCTGGCTCCGCCGCTCATCTCCGGCACAAAATCCTCGCCGTGTCTTCTCTTCTCTCAGGCGCGGCGCTGCTCGTCTACCTCAACGCCGCCACGGCAGCCGACGCGCGGCGCCGCGGCGTGGATCCTCAAGACCTGGAGCGGAGCGCGCAGGGTGTCCTCAAGTTCCTCTACAAGTGCCTCCCCGACACGCCCGTGTACGCCGGTGCCGCTCTGTCCGCCCTCCCCGCCGCCTCCCACGATGGCGCTGAAGACCGCATCAGCGCCCTCCCATTCTCGCTCCTCTGCAACATTGTCTCTCGCCTCCCGCCAAGGATGCCGCGCGCACCACCGCGCTCTCCCGCCGCTGGCGCCCGTCTGGCGCTGCACGCCGCTCGCCTTCGCCGACGCGCACCTCCTGCTGGGAGTCGCGCCCAGGGGCCAGGGCCACCGCAACGCCACGCGCGCCGACACGCCGGCCCTCGCCGATGCCTTCTCCTGCGCCATCGCCGATACCTTCTCCAGCGCCATCGCCGCGCACCCCGGCCCCTTCGGTGCCGTCCGCCTCGTCTGCGGCTACTACGCGGACGCGGCGCGCCAGTGGCATCTCGCGCTGGGTCCAGACGTTCGTCGCCAATGGCATCCAGGAGCTCATCCTCGTGAACCGCCCGTTGCCGTGCCACGTGCCTCTGCCGGCCGCGATCCTCGGCGTCTCCACCCTCACTCGCCTCTACCTCGGCCTCTGGAAATTCCTGGACACCTCCTCTCTCCGACAGAGTGGCGCCGGCGCGGTGTTCCCGCACCTCCAAGAGCTCGTCCTCTGCTCGTTGGCAGTAGAGCCCCGTCCTGGAGAACTTTGGCATAGTGGGAATCAGGGAGAAGACGATCTGCCTCCGCCTCGTCGGCCAGAATCCCGGTGTGCGCAGATCCTCATGTCAACTGTGGACAGCGTCGCCGTGGTGGGACACCCTGAGCCTCGAGAGGCTCATCTTGTGGGGAAACCAAGGCATGCAACAGCCCTTGCATTAGGGTAAAGATTGACAAATCCCCCAAGCTGCGCATACTTGGATACTTGAGTCCTGGAATTCACATGCTGGAGATCCAGAACACCGTCATCAATGTAAATACAATTCTCAATTGTGTGACAGTTTGTTTTATTGCCTTTTCATGTTTGACCATTGTAGTGTATTAAGCATTAGATCAACCACTGATGCCAATGTCTGAACATTCCTCTGCTGCTTGTGCTTTGGATGCATTTCAGGCTGGGATAAAGGCGACACCAGGCACCATGGTTCAAGGCGTCAAGATCTTGGGATTAAATGTACGCTTTGGAGAACGCAGTGATTCCAAGATGTTACCAACTTTCCTCAGATGCTTTCCCAACGTTGAGACACTACATATTGTGGTACTAAAATTGCATGTTATTTTGGCTAGTTGAGCCTCATTATACTTCTGCCACGATTGCATCGTCTACCACCTGTTAAGCTACTAGCTACATGATCACTTATTTGTGCAATTTTGCAGTCGTCTGCCATGAAGAATGCTGTAATTGTGGGGTCCAATGGAAGGTTCAAATCCATTCCTGAGATGATTAACAAAGTGAAAACTCTAATTCCTGAAAATGGGCCTAGTAATTCCTGCAATGTGCTGGTCTATGAAAGTTCAGATCCAGGGGGTGCAGTCTTGAGTTTGCAAAAGGATTTGATTTTTTTCTGTTAGCGATCCTCTCCGGTACTAGTGAAGTCAATGGTATCTACAAAGAAGGCAATGTTCCAGATTATTAGCTTGCTTTTTTATGAAGCTTATGTTGGTCCTAGTTTCGCATTTAGCTTTTTTTAGTATTTACTGAAGTTAATAGTACTAGATTTCTTGCATATGTGTAGTGTTAGTGAGGTTATTCCTGCTATGGACCATTGTATTAGTGTCTTTCTATTTCACTGATGTATTTTAGCTACATGTGGCTTGAAATTGGCGTTTATTTTCTTGAGATGTCATTTTATATTTGGTGAAAACTAGAAATAGTCTAAGCTATTATTTGGCTTGTTATATCTGATATTCTCTTCATTTTGCTGAATTTGTTACTATCAGACTGTGCATCTTAAATGACCATGCAGAGTTACTAACAGCTATATGAAAATAATCAATATAGGCATGTGTTTTGTTGAATACATTACTTAAACTGTATAAACTCCAGACAGCCTGGAATTTCAGGCCTTGTCTGTATCTTTGAAAGGTTTTGCATGTAACTTTTCTCTTTTGTGCTGCAGCATCTTTATGCTGTGCATGATTTGTTGAACAATGACTGGATTTGTTGCTAAACTAACTGCAGTTCTTTAGTTACAAAATTGTGCACTGTTGTGTCAGCATGTTAATGATGTTATATGACTGCTTTAACTAACCTTGGCCTCACTCTGGTGATCATACTAGTGCAGATTATTTTCTCAACTTACAATCCTAGGTTTGGGCAAGTCAAACTTTTTTAAAGTTTGACCAAGTTCATAGAAAATAGTATCAACACTTATATCTCCAAATTGATTTACAATGAAAATATATTGCATAATTAATCTGATGATGCTTATTTGATTTCATAAATGTTTGTATTCTTTTGTAAAAATTTGGTCAAACTGGAAATTGTTTAACTTTTTGGAAACTGGTTCAGCGGTTTCCTTGAGCTAGCATCTGTTCCATTAATCTTGGTGTAACGTTTTGTTCCTGGCAGCTTTGGACTGTATGTTTTTTATTTCTTATGGTACTACTTCCAGTCATGAATAGTTGAGTACATGTCTAGAGGTAGAACTATCCAATGCAACAATGTACTTGTGGAACTTTGATAAATTTGGGGTGCGTCTTGGTGAAGGTTTGTGCTTGAAGTGCAAGATATATAAACTAAGTTAAATACCAAGTCTTATCAGTTGTTTGTTGTGTCTTTCCTTCTCTGCATACTTGAGAGAGCTTTTGATGAACCTATGCCAGGTAGATTAGTCATGGTTGACAAAACCCTTCTACTGGCTGCATGGTTTTTTTTATATTTATGTCACAACATACTAAACTACTAATATTGTGCATGCTGGATTAATTCAGGCAACTCCTTTGGGACACAGTGCATGCCTGGCTGGGGATAGCCGGGTAGCACATTAACTTAATCCTGTTTGCATAAATACTGTTCCTGGCAGTTCAGGCCTTGAGGGTGGTACTGTCTTTACATGTTTACAGCAGCGGTGGCGTGGTGCTAGTTAGTGTCATGTAGTTCTTATTAGCCACGTCCTAATGCTACAGCCTAGATTGTTCTTTGAAGCTATATCAATTTCCACCAACCAGATGTGCAAACATTTGCAATCAGGGATTACAACAAAATGTAGACATATATCCGAGTTGAAACCAAAACTAAGGTCATTATTCGGTGATTACAATTTAGACATATATTTGTTCTTTGAAGCTATATTTATAGATCAAAATTGACATTTATTGTCTTGAAATGTCTTATTATATCCGTGAAAACTAGAAGTATGGTCCGAGCTATTATTTGGCTTGTTATATCTGATATTCTCGTCGGTGAATTTGTTACTAGCAGACTGTGCATCTTGAATGGCCATGCAGAGCTACGGACACACATATGAAATGCTTGAATGATCAAGATAAGCATGTGTTTTGTTGAATAAATTACTTAAACTTTATAGCAAGTGTGATGTCAGGTATTGTCTCCATGTTGAAAGATTTTGCATGGAACTTTGCAACATAGACTGGTGATGACTGACACCTATTGTTTAGGCAGTTTTGTTTTTGTACTGCAAGCCTGTACTGTGATGCTTAGTTCAGTAATGACCTTAGTTGCTAAACTAATTGCAGTTCTTTAGTTGACAAAACCGTGGACTATTTGTCTATCTTGTATGACTTCTTTAGCCAGCCGTGGCCTCACTCTGGTGGTGCTATTGTATATTATTTTCTGAACATATCTTTTTGAAAATTGGAGGTGTGTTCTGAACTGTGTTACTGCATCAGCAGTTTCCTTGAGCTATGTTTCTCATTTCTTCTGGTAGTACCAACCATGAATACATGACCTTTTGGACAAACAAAGCAAACTAAGCCTAAAAAGTAGCTTGTCCGAAAAGGTTGTGATCCGTGGATAGAGATAGTACTATGCAACAATGTACATTTGGATCTTTAACTTGGGGCTCCTTGTGGTGAAGGTTTGAGCTTCAGTTGCAAGACACTGTATATGAACTAACTTTGAGTAGTTGAATACCAAGTCTTACATTTGTTTGTCAGGTGTTTTCTTCTCTGCATATTAAGAGCTTTACATGAAGCTATGCCATATAGATTAGTCATGGTTGACAACAATCTGCTACTGGTTGCATTGTTTTTATATTTACTATGTCATAATATAAACTATAAACTACTAATCAGGCATATTGTACATGCTGGATTAATGCATTTCAATGCATGCACTTTGTCACGACCCTGGGGAAGTGACAGCATGAGGTAGGTGTGAGAGGTTACCGGCTGCTCGGCCTCCGGCTTCCTGCTCGTGGTGGCTACCTCGAAGGCAGCAGCAGGAGATGGTATAACAGAGAAGGGAGATGAGAGCAAGAATTAAAACCCCGCAAGGCCCTGGAGCTTCTCCGCCAGAAGCCGCGTCCACGCCGCCTTGAATTCTTCCAACCGTCGGATTCTCCCGTGGATAGCCAGGATTTCGTGGAGCGGCTTCTGATTTGTACAGCTTCGCTCGTTTTTTCGGCTTCTTCAGCGCTGCGGCCCTCGAAGCTACCCTAACAAATATATACATAGCTTCTTCTCAGCTTCTCACTTCTCCTTCAGCCAAAAAAAGCCGGCATCTCTCTCATCTCTCGCTCTCGATCTCTCCCCGGGAATGACGGGCAGGGCGACGGCGGCCCTCTCCCCTCCGTTCCAACCATGGTGAGTCCCCACAGTCCCTACTCCCTCCCTCCCTTCTCTCTCTCCATCTCTGGCGGGCGCGGTGCGGCGGGGGCGGCAAAGGCGGTTGCTGGCCTCGCCGCCAGAAGCGGCCGCCCTCCACGCCTCCGTGCCCCCCCCCGGTTAGCTGCTGTTGTCAACAGCAAGCTACACTAGAAGCTGTAGCCGCCAACAGCAAGCTGCAGCTATTCTGATCGAGCCGCTGCAGCCCCTTAGTTCCAAGGTTGGCCTTTAAATCCCGTTGGCGCCGTCCATGACGACGTTGACACCCTTCTTCTTTATCTTGTCAATTATACATGTCTAGTACATGCGATCTATCTTATTAATATATCTACCTTGTTACTCATGATCTTGGTTATCAATATATATCCATCTTGGTTCTTGATCATGTTCTATCTTGTCTATTGTGTCATTTATGATCTATCTTGATCTATCTATCTTGCTCGTCTTTGTGCCTTCGCCCGGTCTTGTTTATCCATCTCTCTCGCTAGGAAAGGTGCTACTCCATTGTCGTTGCCTTGTTGGGCCTTGTATTTGTGATGTGTTTGCTTGCCTGTGTACCGTGCCGTCGAGCCGGTTGAGGGAATCGAAACATCCCCGATTTTCCACGAAGGGAAAAATACAATGTAATTGAACAATAATGTGATAGTCCCACAAGATCACTCCATCACATTATTATTTACATCAATATCATATCGTTGCTTGTGCCGTGCCTTCGCTGGCCGCCTATCTTTTTCATCTCTCTTTTCTCTTGTGCTATGGAAATGTGCGACTCCGTCCGTTTGCGCCGCGGTCGGTCTAGTTTTGTGTTGTGTTTGCCCGTGTCTCGTGTCTTGGTCGAAAGTCGAGGGATCGTGCCGTTCGAACGTTCGGTCATGGGTTCATCCCGTGTGGCCGTAACACCGAACGTAACTCGCCCCCTCGCTTTTAGTTGTCTTCGCCGAACTACGATCGTTAGTTCCTACTCCCATCCCATAAACATGGACATGGCGGACTCGACCCCGATATTAAATATCGATGCGGATTCTAACCGCACATGTCGAATCCTCCATGACCAAGTTTAGTGGGATCTGAATTAGGAACCAGCCTTGGTAGAGCGACGGATGCCAACTCGCTTAGGTGAAGCTCGTGGCCTTGCCATGACCATTGGGTTTTACCCTCTTTTCCGTAGTGTTCTATCCTCGATCTTCTCGCCTTCTTTTTGCTTCTTTGGTGCTTAAAACCTTGCATGCTTGTACCTAATAAGACCCGCTTAGTGCAATTTGAGCACCTTGGTCTTGGTACCCTGCAAGTGGGATTAAGCACTCGTTCTTGTGTGTCGCTCCTTCTATTCTCGCTTAGCCACTCCTTTCGATTCCCGTTAGTCTAATAACGTTTGGGTCAGAAGTAGTGAGTAGTGGTGTTTGCTCAGGATGAGCTAAGGTCTATGCCATTTACTCAAGCCGTATAGGTCGACTCGATCGACCGATGACATACGAGCTAGGCTACGACTTCGAGCTCATACTTAGCAAACCACCTTTCTCGTTCCTTTAGTCCAAGGATCGGATATATGCCGAGAGGGCTCGATGCGTCTCCTTTTGTGTTCCTTCGGTGTCGTAGTCCTTTTGGGTCCTATCGCCTCTTTATTGATTGATTGCTCTCTTGTTGCGTGTAGTCTCGCGGGGTAGTTGCATCGAGGTTAGCGTTGGACCGGAGCTCGATGGAGGAAGAGAGCAAGGAGGGCAACAGGACCAAGAAGTGGAGTTGACTCAGGAGGAGGAGACCCCGGTGTACGACTAAGCCACAGATGAAGCTAGTACCACTACTCCCTCGACATCGCAGTGTCATGGCAGCACTTTGTTTTAGAGAATCCTATTTAGACATTGCAAGTAGATATGCTAGCGCTTTTTTACTTTACTCCTTTGCTAGTATATGTGATGCATGCTTTGCTGAGCCTTATGCCTTGATTGAAAACCATCCACCACAAATTACCCAGCTTTAGCGCTCGCACTTATATACTCCTGCTTACTTACTTGCTTGCTTGCACTTGCCACTCTGTGGCTTTACTCTCACTTACATGTATATATATGAGCCGGAGTATATGAGCCGGACGGTTGAGTTGTGTCACCTGGGGTATGTGATTCTGCGTGCGTGTCTTGGGTGTGTGTGGTGGTGAGGGTTGTGTCGGCCGGACCCGAGGATCCACGATGAGTCTTGCCGAGGGGTGTGTCTGAGCATCCCTATTGGGTACTTGTGGCGGGTACATGGTGATTTTTCCCTAGTTCGGGGTGGAGAGCCTGTGTGGAGCGAAGCCCCAAGGTGCTATCTACAGCCACGAAGTTGAGAAGATGTCTTGTCCGTCAACCCCTAAGGACTTACGATCGTTGGGACGGAATCATATGGGAACCTGGTACACATCGCCGCCCCCAAAATGGGTAGGGGGACGGGTAGTCCGACTAGCTAAGGCGGTGCCATTCTTTGCTAGGTTGTGAGGTGATCGGGGTCAGCCGGGGCGGAGGAACAATGCCCGGCCCCGTTCTAGTAGGCAAAGACCACTTTTTGGGCCCGGTGTTGTCTTTCCCGATCTCGCCGTGCGGTGTACTCCGGCTTCTCTTCTCGGGCGAGTGGCGGGATGGCATCGAACTAGTTGGAAGGCAGCGTAATCTTCCTAGATGCTACTAGTGCATCGATGATGGTGATCGAGAGATCTTGTGTACACGCCTCTGCAGAGTTTAAACCAATACGTATTGTCCCGCCTTCGCATGGATCCGACTTTGAGCCCGGACTATACCGCGTTTCGCCGCTTTCCTAGCCTCGGTCTCTACTTAAGGGTTTATGCCACTAGTTGGGTTTACCCCATGGGTTACTTGCTTTCAGTGAGTAGAGAGGGTGTATTCTCTTCTTACCTCCCGGGTGTAGTGTAGAGATGTGTGACGTTGCGGGCCGAGAGCCCTAGGGGCCGAGAGCCGATTAGGCAAACGAGAGAAAGAAGATGAAGGGCTGTCACATGCGCCCGAGTCGGTGGTGAGATATGATATGTGTATCGCGATCGATATGATCTTTGGGGGGTATGTTGGGAATGTGTTTAAAAATGTGATTAATAATAATATTATTTATTACTTGTTGCCGCATGCGCTAAGGATGCAAACCACAGCCAAATACTAGGATCGCCAGATCCCTTATTTTCTATTTTCCACCAAAGCTCATTCATCTTGACCATGGCCGCATTATATCCGGCGGTGTGCTGATTATTACGTCTCGAATAATAATGTGAAAGTACCACAAGATAACTCCATCACATTATTATTTACGATTAATATCATAGTCATGCTTCGTTACAAATACAAGAAAATACAACTTTTTGGGACTCACCTAATACAAGATTAACCTAGCGGAAGTGTAACTCGGGTTCTCGTGGGGTAGACGTAGCACGCCGGCGAGTGAAGGCTCCCCTTCACGGGCTTTATCGAGTCGGCGTAGAGATTGGCGGAATCAATCATCTTCTTCAAATCCAAGCTTGAGCGTAGGCACGACCACCTAATCCTTCTATTTATCAGCGAGGCGGAACCAATCGCACACACGCCCGTATGTGCGGTCATGGTCGGCACCGAATGAGCTTTGGTGGAAAAACAGAAAATAAAGGGATCCGGCGATCCTAGTATTTGGTTGTGGTTTGCATCCTTAGCGCATCTGGCAAAGAATAATAAATATTATTATTATACACATTTTAACTCATTTCCCCACATCTCCCCAAAGTCCACTTCAACTCAACACAAGCCTCTCAGCTCACACACAGGTCGACAAGACAGCCCTGCATCTTCTTACGCCTGCCCTAACCGGCTCTCAAATTTCCTCCGGGCTCTCCGTAGGCACAATAATGTAGTGTGAATGCTGCATCTCCTTTTGATTCTTTCGTGCTTAAGCCCTTGTATGCTTGTACCTAATAGACCCCAACTAGTGCAATTTAAGCACCTTGGTCTTGGTACCCTACAAATGGATTAAGCACTCACCTTCTTGCGTGTCGCCCTTCCTTTTCTCTTTCCCGTTCCACCCTCTCTTAATTCTCGCCAATTATAATGACGTTCGGATTGGGGGAGATCGGAACTGATTTTGCCACTCCTTTCGATTCCCGTTAATTTAATAACGTTTGAATCGAAAGTTAGTGAGCAGTGGTGTTTGCCTAGGAGGAGCTAGAGTCCATGCCATTTATCCCGAGCCGTATAGGTTGACTCGATCGACCCGTGAAGTACGAGCTAGGGCTACGACTCGAGCTCATACTTTAGCAAACAACCACTCTTGTTTCTTAGCCCAAGGATCGGATATACGCCGAGAGGGCTCAACCGATTCTCTTTTTGTGTTCCTTGATGTCGTAGTCCTTTTTGAGTCTTGTCGCACCTCTTTTGATTGATTGCTCTCTTGTCGCGTGTAGTCTCGCGAGGTAGTTGCATCGAGGTTAGCATTGGACAAGAGCTCGATGGAGGAGGAGGGCAACAGGATCGTGGAGTGGAGTTGCCCTGAGGGAGACTGCGAGTGACCACCCCTAATCGATGAAGCTAGTACCACTACTTCCTCGACATCGCAGTGTCATGGCAAAGACTTTATTTTAGAGAATCCTATTTAGACATATTGCAAATAGATATGCTAAACGCTTTATTTTATTCCTTTGCTAGTATATGATGCATGCTTACACTTTGAGCCTCGATTGCACACTTAAAACCCATCCACCTCAATTACCCGGCTTTTATCGCACTTATATATTCTACCTTTGCTTTTGCACTTGCCACTTTGTGGCTATACCTCACTTACGTGTATATATATACATGGGCCGGGATATATGTGCCGTTGCGTTGGAGTTTTGGAGGCAGGCGACCGGTGCGGTGATTCGTACCATCAAGGGGTGGATGAGTTTCCGTCTAGACTTGGGTGTGTGGTGAGGGTCGAGTCGACCAAGCAGAATATCGACGAGTCGGCTGAGACCCGTCTTCTTGGGGAGTGTGCTTGGGCCTCTCCCACTTTGTCCTACCTGTGGCGAAAGCGTATGCGGTTTGGGATACCCCTTCGACTCTTGTGACGGGACGAAGGCGGGAAAAGGAGTATAGAAGATGTCTTGCTTGGTCAACCCTAAGGACTTGTATCTTCGAGGACTAAGGATCCGGAAATTGGTGCTCACCTTGTCTTACGTATGGGCGGGTTGGCGGATTGCCCCATCTACTTGGATGATGCCATACTTACTAGGTGGTAGCGGTTAGTGTTATAGCGTGTGACGGCCCCGATGGCCTCCATCCCCGCCGGTGAGACAAATGGGGGTTGATCTTGAGTCGCGGGAGTACTCGATCACGTCGCTTTCACGGGTCTCGGTAGCGGCGGTGGTACTCCGGAGCTTCCCGAGCTGAGTGGTTTGGTGGCATTGTCCGACTAGGTGGTCTCCGATGTCGGCCTAGGCACTTGCTATGCCTATGATGGCGACCGTTTGGTCTTGAGCACACGCCTGCTGCGAGTTGTAAATCTATACGTATAGTCCGCCTTCGGGCTGGGGACTGTCTGGACTTGGACTCGCTAAAGGTAACCCTGGCCTATTGCGGAACCTCCTGCTTGCTTGCGGGTCTTTTGACGAGGTTTTCTGGGTTACTTCTCTCTCCTGTCTCTGGGAGGGTGTGAGTCACGGCCACCCTACCTCCTATATACTATCCGCTAACCTCCAAGAAGGTATGGCACCGGGCCGACTAAAAGGGGCAATCCGGCAACCCCCCATACGTAAGAGCGTGAGGTGAGCACCAAATTTCCCGGATCCTTAGTCCTCGAAGATACAAGTCCTTGGGTATGACCAAGCAAGACATCTTGAACTTCCTTTCAGCCTTAAAATCCCGTCCACGAGAGTCGGCCAGGGTATCAAATCTGATACAAAGTTACCCACCACATGTGGGGTTGGTAGGAGAGGCCTGAAGCACTCCCGGCAGGGGACTGGTCTCGGCGTCGTCGTAGATCTGCTGGTCGACACAACCCTCACCACACCCAAGGCACACTACGGAATCTCACTCACCACATGACCTCAGTCATCGGGCACCAAAAGTAAGCCCACAAACATACTCAACGCCCGGCTCATATATCCCGAATCATATATATAACACGTAAGTGAGATATAGCACCGATAGCGAAGAAGATATAATAAGCGGCGTGGCTAAATCTATCGGCGGGTATGCGGGTGATGGGTTGCGACAAGGTAAAAGGCTTCACAAGCATTCTACTCATGCAAACCTAGCATATAGCATTGCAACATAAAGTAAAGCGCTAGCAATCTATCATGGCATGGCATAATAGGATCTACGAGGTGGGTGGGAAATTAGCACCTCAACGATCGTCGACAAGTCCTCCTCGACTCCGAGTCCTCCTCCTCGAGTAGCTCCTCCTCCATCAAGCTCCGTCCAAGCTAACCTCGAAGAATCTACCTCGCGATACTACACGCGACAAGAGAGCAATCAATCAAAATAAAGGCGACAAGACTTAAAGGACTTTGACACCTAAGGAACACAAAAGAGAAAGCGGCTAAGCCCTCTCGCGTATATCCGATCCTTGGACTAGGAAATCGAGGGTGGTTGTTTGCTAAGTACGAGCCCAAGTCGTTGCCTAAGCTCAGTATTTCACGGGTCGGTCGAAATCGACCTATCACATTTCGAGGGGTAAATGGCATGGACTCTAGCTCATCCTAAGCAGACACCCTTTGCTCACTAACTTTCGATTCAAGCGTTATTAAATTAACGGGAATCGAAAGGAGTGGCAAAAGCAGATTCGATCTCCCATAATCCGAATGCCATTATAATTGACGAAAAATTAAGAGAGGGTGGAGCGAGAAAAGAAGAGAAGGGCGACATGCAAGAAGCCAAGTGCTTAATCCATTTGCGGGGTACCAAGACCAAGGCGCTTGAATTTGCACTAAGAGGGGTCTATTAGGTACAAGCATGCAAGGGTTTAAGCACGAAAGAAACCAAGGGAGACGCGACATTCACACTTCTTTAACCCACTTTCGTCCATAGCAACGACGGAATTAAAGGAGTGGAATCAAGATTTAGGCACTTGCTGCTGGCCAGATGATGGCGGCCGGTGTGGTCTTGAGTACACGCTGCTGCAGAGTTGTAAAATCTATACGTATAGTCCGGCCTTCGGGCTAGGACTCCGTCTAGACTGGACTACTTAGGGTTTGCGCCGGCCTTTTTGCCTGACTACCCTGGCCGCGCCGGTCTTTTGGCTAGGTTTTTCACGGGTGCTTCTCTCTCCAGAGTAGTGAGGGTGTCTTCTCTTCTCACCCCGAGATGAGTGTGGTTTTGGGGTTACGGTGAGAGCCCTCAAGGGCCGAGGCCCGATTAGGCGGCGAGAAGGAGTTGAAGGGTTGTTCGCCACCGAGGCGATGGTGTGAGATATGAGATGTGTTGTGGGAATGGATGCGAGTTGATTATGATGTTGGTTTGGGCATTACACCGTGGCTGGTGTGATGCCGAATGGTAGTCGCCGCCC